>JBDJHY010621147.1:0-16284 GCA_039654485.1 Withania somnifera | reverse complement strand
CCATCCAAGATGGTAGTAGGTCACTTAGGCCGTTGTCATGGGAATTCAAGTTGAAAAGTTATTTTTCTGAGATGTATATAAATAGATTTTTTAAACTCTTTTAAAATATTAAGACTTATAGAGAGAAACGTGACAAAGTTTGTACCAAGTGTAGAAGAAAGAAGAGTTAATAAAGACTTTGTGAGTTAAATTCACCTTTAAGTTAGCTTTGATTCCTAAATTGATAGTTATTTTACTGCTTGTGTGGAGATTTTTGGGCTTGACAACTTTGAAACATGTCTGATTATGTACCTCTTAATGGTTAATGGGAATTATTCTTTCAATTTAGTCATGTTTAGTTAATCTCTTATGCTTGAGAATGTGTTGAATGATATGTAGTAGTTAATGACTATGGGTGATGGAGTTTTGAAAAATAATTGTGTCTAGGTGTTAGGTTTATTGTTGGGTTCATATTTTGTATTGAAATGGAGGTTGAAAACTCTATTTTTACGTTTAGCCAAGTGTAGTTTCAATGAGAGTGGAGTTATTCTTGAGAAAGAAATAATAGTGTTTGTTGGATTCATCCACCTAATTAGCATACTAGAGATAGATTGCTAATTAGTGAAATAAAAGGTTGTGCATAATTATGTGTTCATGCTTTTGAGGAATCATCACGAATACTATGAACAATGGAATAGAGATGTTTTAATTGTTCATTTGTGACCTAGTTTACCTAACACCAATGTGTGAGAATTATATCAAATTCCCCATCACCCTTGCAACAAATTAATTGTATCAAAGCACATTCCCAGGTTATCCCATAATGAATAGTAAAATCGATTTGAAAATAAAAAATATTGTGATAACGTAAAAATTTCAAATTCATAGATTTAGGAAACCCCCCATTTCTTTATTTTTTCCTTTTATTAAAGTTAATTAGCACTAAATAGTGAATTCTTACACCACTCTGAATCTAGTCTAATTCACTCCCCATGAATTCAACCCTGACTCTTTGTTGGGTAATTATTCTTGACAACGGTCACATTCTCTTATTAATTTATTACGTTATTCATCATCATGAACATCTTACAAGAATCTTTTCGGTTGAAACTTCTCCCATTCTCTCTAACCGGTAAGGTGACTTTATGGTTGAGGGATCTCCCCCATTGGTCAATTACCACATAGGAAGAGATGAAACAGACCTTTTTAATAAAATTCTTTCCACCCCCACCCTCACCCAATGATACAGCTCCAGGATGCCATTACAAACTTCAAATCTACTCACCAAGAGCCATTGCACGAGGCTTGGATATGATTTAAGAAATTTATTGCCAAGTGTCCAGATCATAATTTTCCTGAAACGGTGATGCTTTAGACATTCTATATTAACTTATTCCATTAAACAAGACATTGGCTAACAATCTAGTGAGAGGGTCCATGGAAAATGCCACTCTTGGTTTGGCTGCCTTTCTGCTTGATGAACTAGCCACATACAATCGGTCGTGTCATACTCAGGATGGAGAGGTGAAAAGGGGTGCTCCCTCTTCATCTTCTAGTGGCTACACCATGAGAAAAACTAAGGACCCTGAGGAGAAAATGGCTAAACTAATGACACGGATTGACCATGTTACTAAACACATCATGGGTGTTCCACCCAAAGTCATACATGCAGTAAATGACCATGGTGAGAGATTCAAAGAGGAAGAGGATTTTTATTCTATATTTGATAAAGAGGCGAAATTCATAACTTGCCAAGGTATGGGTTCTCAGCCTGCCTGTCAATGGCAAGCTGGGAATCAAGGTCCAAACAAAGAGAAAGGGGGAAATTGTTATGAGAAAGAACGTGAGAAAGATAAAGATGTTTTACACCATTATAGGTATTATAAGGTAAGGAACAATAGAGACCATTATGTTCCTCCAAATGAATGGGATAGAGCTTAAGAGGTTGAGAGGTCACATTCTACTTATAAAATGGAAGCAATGTTGGAAAAAATTCTTGTGAAATTGGATGGCACTGATAAAGACATACAGAATATGAATCAAGATATGTGCGGCAGGAAGAGAAACATATCTTCCATGAACCAAATGGTGTCATCTCATTCCGCCACAATCAGTCAACTTGAGGCACAAATAGTCCAAATGTCCATGCAATTGACCCCTCATCAAAAGGGGGTATTACCAAGTGACATGGTCTCCAATAAAAGGAATAATGCTCATTACATGGTCGTGGTTACTCAAAGTGGTAAAGGATTGCTAATAGACGATGATGATTGAGTTGTTGATCTAAATAAAAATGATTAAAGTGAAAAGAAGAATCCCCCAAAGGTCAACGGTATAAAAGAGGTTGTAGTTTTCCAAGAGCCAATTGAAGATGATAATGTGCAATTATGAAAACCAAGTAGAGACATGCAAGATTTCTTAACCTTACAAGTCAGTTGTTGAGGAGAAGGTGGTGCAGGCCTCTTCAAAGAAGCTTTTACCCAAGGTGAGACCACATTTTCCTAAAAGGCTCAAGAAAGAAAATGAGGACTTACAATTCCAAAAGTTCTTTTCTATGTGCAAAAGCTTGTCCATCAACATTCCACTAATAGATGCGTTGTTTCTGATGTCGGGTATACTTGGTTCATGAAAGAGCGGGTGACCAAGAAATGGTATTTGGACTTTGAGACCATAGAAGTATCGTACAACTATAGTTCTATTCTGACCAACACATTAGTGGTCAAGCAAGATGACCCAGGAGCTTTTACTAATCCATGTAAAATTGGCTTCTATGAGTTTGCTAATCTACTTTGTGATTGTGTTCTTCAAATTAGATCCCTTCTATCGGTCGCATCTACCCTGTCTCAATCAATCGATCTCTATCGGTCAACTATAGAAAAATGACCAATAACTCTTCTTTTATTTGGTAAAGGTTAACGGTCCTCTTCAAATATTGGTGCATAACAGGAGGCTAGCTCAGTATATTACCTTTCCTGTAGTTCTTTAATTTAAGAGTTTCTGATTTTAAGATAGTAGCTTTAGTAGAAGGCCAAATAATGTCTCATCCGACATTCCCTCTCTAAGGAATGCTTATTCAAACCATTTGTGGGAATTTGAGAATTTTCTTCTTTATCTTCTTTGGGAGGTGAAAGAGTGGTTGAAGAGGATATTTTAGAATGACAGCTTCAAAGATATATTTCTATATATACAAATTTACGCTCGGTAGCAAGAAGCTAGTGACTTCTTTCTGGTCATTAACTATAACTTGCACGAGGCGTCATAGTGGGGCCTATCTTTTGTCTAGATCTTGGGTCCGAGGGGGTTCACTTCTAATACGTGTAGTGCGGTTCTTAGGATAGGCTCTAGTGGGAGAAACGCTGTTGAGGACACCTTTGACCAAACTACTGCAACAGCTGAGGATGCCCCACCTCCTTCACAAGCTTGAGCCATTAGGGGGCCCTCTACTCCTTTCCCTTGATCTTTTTAATTCTTGGATAGGGTTAATGTATATATTTTGTTTGGGGGAGGGGTAGTTTATATTGATTGGTTGTTTGTAATCTTTAAACTCTTTTCTTGTACTTTCTTCTGGTTATATTAATTATAATTCTTGATAAAATTAGTATAATTTGTAGTTTGTTTGATTTTTTTATTATATTTGATAGCATTGTTAATTATATTGTATAGTTATTTTAGTTTTCTCTTATTTAATTTTGTAGTGTTATTACATAAGAAAAATAGTAGGAAGTTCTATTCTTGAAGCCATAGTTTGTTGTAGCACCTCTTAATAGCCATGCCTTTTGGTGAGTGTGTTTTTCATGATTGGATTTTAAATCCCACCGATTTAAATAAAAAAATGCCTATTTATTTTTTAAGTAAGGGTGACCATATGTATAAACAAAACCTTTTTTTGCATGATAACTTTTATCTTCCTTTGACTTCGTGCTCACTAGTAATGGTGTGTGATGAATAAGTCTCACCAACTGAAGGATCATATTTGTGCACCTAAAATGAGTGGAATGTCGTGAGTGGTGAGGATTTGTATCCATTTCATGACATGTGCACCACTAGAACATGTCCAGGTACTCTTTGTGGCATGATAAATGGGATGCAGTGAAGATATAACCTTATGCATTTGACCGGGAGAGGCCCTTTGAATAAACTGCTCATAAACCTGCCAATTGTAAGGAGAGCAATCAAATTCACCACACTTTTAGCCTTGGACTTCCTTTGATAAAGACAATGCAAGCCATAATAAACTTTGTTAATTATATCCCTTGATTTGATCCACTAACAAACCTTAAAGCACTAGGGTGAAGGGTATTTTCAACATAGGCTTGACGCCTAAGTTGGGGGTGTTGTTAATAGTGATGGGTCTAGCTATCATGGTAATTGATCAAATTTTATAATATAAGTTAACTCCTTTCCTCGATTGATAGTCCTCCATTATAGAAAGAAAAAAAATATCACAAATTAAATGGAATTTAGTTAGGTTGTGAATAGTGGAATAAAGGGAGATATGATAGAGGAACAAGAAAAATTGCAAACTTGAAATTCTAGAACCAAAGAAAGGATCCATGGATAGAAACCACCCAAATGGTAAAGTTGATGAATAAGTTTCCTAAGGTGTCAATCGTAGTGTTTCGGGAGAGGCAAGTCACTAATGCCTAAATTCTACCCCACCTTACCCATATCCTACAATTTAAGCCATGATAAGTCCTTTGTGATCTTCATTCGTATCCATTTCAAATTGAACCTTGGAAAACAATAGCAAGCCAACGCTTGGTCTGCGTGCATGAAATCATCTTTGTGAGAGTGAGCGCTCCAATTATCCCCTTCGTGCATCATGTAGTGATAGAAAGGAGGAAAATTTTTGGTGTGAGGGCATTTTATCTCATCTTTAGTACATGATTAGTGAATCATTTTAGTGGGTTGAGCACAAACATTTATAGCGAACGTAAGTAATTGTAGGATAATTGTGCCCTATGAACTAGGTGTGAGGTTGTGAACACATGGTCCCCTAAAGTTTTTTGAAAATAGCAAAATGTTTTTAAGTGAAAAAAATGCATAGTTGTCTAGTTGGTCCTACTTCGTGACTATAAGAGTTTCTTGGATTGGCTTATTTTATTAAGGAAGAGAAAAGAGTTAAGTTGGGGGTGCTGATAAGTGGCCTAAAAACCACTTATTACACCTAATTACATCATGATAACGCTTGTTTTTGTAATTATTTAGTCAAATTCTAATTTTATTTTGTATGTTTTCAGGTAACTGCATGATTTCTAAGGATAATAAGTGGGCTTCCATCTATTATCTCCCTAGTACATGCAAGTATACATGGTTGTATGAGTAATATAATGGCTCTTGTGAGCCGAATGTCAAACCCGTAGGGACTTGGAATTTATGAATTAGTTTAGCTAAGTGATTCGTATAAGGACATAACTTATAGTGCAATTTGGAAATCAAGATAAGTGTTTTAGATTGTTATAAAATTAAAGTACATAATAAGTAAGAAGTAAGAACTTGAGCAACACAATTATTGTAATTCTAGATGACTAATGGTTTTAGGGCTATGTCATTACACACACACACGCTTAAGACTTGACGTCAATAAAGGTCCTTATTTCATTGATTGTTGGGTTAGGGGTTGAAATTCTGACTAGGGATTGATAGTTCGTTATTCACCAATTACTTAAGCAAGAACTACTCACTATTAGTTGTGTTCTTAACTTTCATAAAAGCATTATAGCTATCTTCCCTAAGTGACTCAAGAGAAGCACTAAGTACACAATTATGTCGTCGCATCTAGTTATGTCGTTAATCTTAGATTATGATTACAAACATAAACACACTCCTCCTACTTTCAATCACTTACAATATTATTGCATTCTGTAACCTAGCAAGCCTAAAATTGATTCTAATAGCGACCAACAATTAGAAATGCAGTTATTATAGAGTAGAAGAACAATCAATTAGCTAAAACAAATACCTTATATCAAACCATGTCCATACATGGTGTGTTAACCTAAGCCCCAGAACAAGGGTGTTTAGCCAATACAATGCATATTCAATTCAGAATACATATATAACAATACCGTACGAGAATTGAATGTAAAGATTCACATTACAGTGCTAGTATATGTCTCTTGACTTGTGGTGTTTTTACCAAGTGTTTCACCTTTCTCTCCAATATGATAGAACAAATCCTTGATGAGAATAATAATGATAATTGATAATTGACCCCTAAAAAGCTGCCTTAAAACGCCTCTTAAGGGTTACATAAGTCCTCAGTGAAAAGATAAAACTGCCCCTATTAATTCAATTTAAAAAGGCTTCCAACTGCCATCAACCAAAAGGGATCACGATAGTGATTACTTCGTGATCCCTATTGTGATGGAACCCTTATAACAATGTGATCACTATCATGATGAGGGTTAATTTCCTGCTTCCTAGGTTGCTCCTACTGGCTTGCTTTCCTGCTTTCTCTATATCCTCCAAGTCCTCAATAACCTTGTAAATATGCTAATCACACTGGTTAGTGGTGATTTCACATAATAAATACTAAAAAATCCAAACAATCATGTAATTGTCCTCAAAACAAAGACACTTTATAGGAATTAGATGGCTTTATGGCAGGTACAACTACCTAAGATCAGATGGTAGGGGTTAGAACTTATGGCACTGCTACTGCTACTACTGCTACTACTGCTACTACTGCTTTCGACTTCAGAAGAACCCCTTGTATCATCATTCAACTCCTCATTGGATGAGGATGTCCACAAAGATACTGTTCTAGAGGGCATAGTGGGCATCTAGGTCCGCCTAGTCTGTTGTTGGGTCCCCTCTATTCATGGCTATCATCTTCATCCATGAGCCCTCGAGTTATACCACTTCTTTGGCCTACATCTCATTTTTTTGGGAGCTTAGGTGTCATGTATACCTGGTTGGATATCAAACGTTAGGAAATAATTCAGTAAAGGTAACAAAGTCAAACATAAGCATCTATAGACGAAAGGACTAGGTGTTTCATCTGATATAAGATGGTACTTCCTATCCACCGTCTATTTTAAAATGGAATATCAGTCGATACCTCTCGGTGTAGACAAATCATCTGAAGTGTCATCTGTTATCCCTAAAATTAATCAATTGAAATAGTTTACTTTTGAATAGGTGAAAGGATTCTGCGTTTTGTCCTTGAGGAGACGATTCTCCTAATCCTTCGCCTACTCGTGACCCATTTTTACGAGGTCAACTTTTGCCAATTTTTAATACTCTATACTAGTTTCAACACTATTTATAAGAAATTAGACACTTTAGTTTTCAACTTATCTAACCAAAATCTGCCCCAGAAAATATTTAACAATAATCCCAAGTTCATGCTATACCGATAAAAATACGAGTAATGGGTTACTCAGAATTCACCTATTGACCTAAGCTCATGAATAAACAATAAAATTTTCAAGTATAACTAATTAGAATGTGGTCTTACTAGTTCAAATGCAACAAAATCAAAGACTAATAGCAGACTTACGTTAATAATTTTTTTTATTCTTAGCAGAGGATTACGAATAAGGTGCCAAAGTAATAGTTTTATAATTGGGATTAGTGAATAGAGGATGGGGTAGATAGTGTGTTAGTGGGGAAGAAGCTGTGCATTTGAAAGGAGGGAGATGAAGCAATTGAAATAGAGTGTGGGTCTGATCAATCATGGGTATTATACCCTACTATATAGGATCAGGTTGAATCCTTTTATTAAAATTCCCGACGTAATTTTTGTTAAAATAGGCTAAGCATGATAGATCGGGTGGTTCATCTAGCGAAAATTGACCTGTCTGGTTTTTCTGTCTATGGCCCATCTATACAGTGATTTCCCATCCATACATGTAGATTAGGCATTTCATATGGTATAGGACGGTTTTCCTAGTCTTTAGTCCAGCTGATTTATCTGTCTGTTAACTCTGTCACCCCATGCAAAAACACACTTAGCATTTTAGCACTCGAAGAATAATTCTAGAATAACAAATAAATAATTAATGATTAACTAAACTTAAAAAAAGAAAATAACAAGGGATTGAAATTTTGGTTGCCTCCTAATAGCGCTTGATCTAACGTCACGGCATGATGGTTTTCTCAATGTACTTAGACTTTGTACTTGTTGGGGATACACACAGTATCACTGAGCAGTGTTCTAAATTTCCACTGGTTTACTAATACAGACAGCTACCCCATTTGAAACTCTAAGTGCTTGATCGAGGATGAGTGAGAGTCAGCCATCTCATTAATGTTTGAAAAATTCGTATTGATAAATTTTACACAATCATCATACAACTCCAATTTAGTTAGAAATTTTCAAAATATCTCCTCTATTCTAGAGGTGTTCACGTCTCTCTCTCTTTGTCCTGAAGGCACATACATTCCACTCCAGGTTTTATTGAACACCTTTCTATTCATCCAACCACTCGGATCTCTATCTCAGTAGCCTCTTTTGTTGTCAAAATAGTCTTGGTTGTAATTCATACCTTGGGTTGCCTATTGGAACCCCCTGGTTCTAGAGATACTTGGCCTCCTCATATGAGTTAGAATCATTCTCGATGCATGCTTCTTTTACATAGAAGGCGACTATTTTGACTTTATCGTAACACTTACAGAGTAATTTTTTAGACATAAGATCAATCTGTGTGTTTTGGAGGGCCATATCCTGGTCTCTTTCTTTCTCTCTTCGGCATTATTCTACTAACATTGCATTGTTCTTTACACCACAAAATATTTCAGACTCTCTGGTATGGCATCGTCTAGTGTTTTTTTTGTTATTGTGTGTAATTATTAGGACACCTGGGCATAAGTGTAAGGCATGTTTGACCCTCAATTAATTCCATCTATAGACAATTTTGAAGGAGAATTCAAAGCACGATAAAACATCTCCTTCAAAAAGTTTTCTCCTAGCCCATGTGTGGGATATTACTTAATCTTTTTATCAAAACGCGACTAGAATTCATGTACAACTTCTTCAGGCTTCTGCAAGTTAGTTATCTTGTCCCTCAATACCAGTATCTTCAAAGGAGGAAAGAACCTTTCTAGGAAAGCCTCTTTCAGCTCCCACTAATTTGTTATGGAATCAGGAGGTAGATCATCGAGCCACATGGTAAATTTTCCACATAGTGATAGTGGAAAAAGCCTTAATATGATAGAATATGGCTTGCTCCATGCAAGTTATAAGGCTTGAAGATGGCTGTGAAATTCTTCAAATGTAGATTTTTGTCCTCTGCAGCAACTCCTTGGAACAGACCCTTCATGGTCAGTAGTTGTATCATAGTGTTGGTGATGTTGAATTTTCTTCTTATTGCTATGGGGGTAGATTATTGCCCTAATAAAACTAGTACTGTGGAGGTTTGCCTCATCTTCATCCACATACGTCACATTATGCCTTACAGGTTGAGGTCTACAGGGTGCATCTGGATGATTTACTCATAGGTGTGCATCAACAAGGTACTGTTCAGGGTCAGGTAGAGCTGTATTCTCTGTCCTATTTATTATTAAGAATGTTATTGATATTTTTAGATCGAATGGAATTAGAGGACTCCCAAATTTTGAGTATTTTTCATGCACTACCTGCTCCTTACATCAGTAAAAAACAACACAAAAAAGTGAAAACTACAAATAAAACTAACTAACAGTGACTATACTTGACTTCCCCCAAAAATGGTGCCAAAATTTGTTAATGCTCAAATTACACCTACTACTAAGGTATAAGAGATCGTTGGTCAAATATAGAACCCAACTAGGTTAGGGTCGATCCCACAGGGAATATGGTATCGGATTTATGCCCAGTAGCAGTAACTAATGAGTTAGTGTTTCTTTCTAGCAATAAATAGAAAGTAAAAGAGGGATTATGTATATGAAAGTATTCGTTTCTATTCCTTGTGATGATGGAATAATTCAAGTGTTTCACTAGTTTAGGTCTCTATTCAATAGGGTTCAACAAACCTTTGGATTGTAATCCTATACGGTTGTGCAATCTTTGCTGAACATAGAGTTATATATAAAGCCAACACTATTTATCTAAGTGTTTTTTAACCTTTAATCCTAGACAAATCTCTTTTACACCATGTTAGGGTTGTTATGGAGTGCATTGTCCTTATCATGGTAAATTAAGAAGAGTAATCTTGCTACAACTATAACCACTGGATGATGGTTAACGCTTCAAATTTCTTGGCATAATCTCAACTACCAGCTTTAACCATATGGTTAGTGCTAGTTAAACCTAGGTGTATTCTGCTATTTGCAACCTTTAAAATTCATTTATTACATAGATATTATGTTCATACACTAGATTAGATGCAACAACCATATGCAAATTACAACCCTAATGAAGTTCCACCCCATGGATCCCACAACCCTAGAGTTAGGGATTTAGCCGCTCATTGATAGTAACATTCAATAGTAAAATGATAAATCAGTTAAGATTATACCACAGAAAGAAGTTTACAATTGATTGTAGAATAATAATCAATGAACTCCACACTTATGTTCATGAGTGAATATATATATATATATCAAAACCCTAAATTCACAAGTCTTAAGTCTCAAGTCAAAATCTCAAGTCTAAAGCTCAAGTCAAAGGCTCAACTTAGAGGCTCCTTTCGAATTACCCTAATTCTGGTATTTATAGAGATGGGTGTAAGTGAAATATTATAAACATAAATTAGGTCGTCACTCAGCCTTGGATGAAACAATGGACAAACTGTCTGTCCTTTTTTTTGTCACCTGCACTATTTAATGGACTTCTAGTCAGGCAAAAGGACTTGGGGGAACCGCCTTCCATTAGATGAGTAGTCTCTTTGAGTCGTTTGGTCTTTGATCCCATCTAATGTTATATCTGTTAGGTGATGGATTTAAATGAACCGCCTGTTAATAGAAAACTTCCCAATCCACTGTCTAACTTATCTTTCTTATTCAGTGCAATTCCTTTTGGGAGATGGGTTTCGACGAGCCGTCTAGTGACACGAAAACTTCCAATAATCTTTCAAAACTTGACCTTTTTCTATACAACAGCTCAAACCTTCTTCATATTTATTTAACCCTGCAAATACTCATAAAACACATTAAAACACACCATTATTACTCAAGAACATGCTTTATTTCCTAGGTTTTAAGTGTAATATGTGATGTAAAATAATGTCACATCATGTATCTATGTTGATACAAGATGAAGATACAATATAACCCAAGAATGCAATAGATTCGATCCAAAATGCACATTTAGAGAACTTCTCATAAAGCTGCTTAGTACTCAATGTCCATAGTACAACTCTCAAATGCTCTCCTATTACTCCTGAATCCGAGAGTAAACTAGGATGTCATCAATGAACACAATCATAAAAGAGTCAAGGTATGATCTTAAACTCTATTCATAATATTTATAAATGTAGGTAGAGCATTAGTCAGTCCAAAAGACATAACCAAGAATTCATAGTGTCCATACTGGGCTAGAAAAGCAGTATTGGGGATGTCCCCAGCCTGAACCCTCAGTTGGTGATAACCCGATCTCAACTCAATCCCTGAGAACACTGCTGCACTTTGAAGCTGATTAAAATTATCATCATTCCGCAACAAAGGATTCTTATTATCAATGGTTAGCTTATTCAACTGTAGTCAATACACATATGCATAGACCCATCTTTCATTTTCACAAATAACACTAAAGCGCCCCATGGTGAAACATTAGTATGGATAAAGCCTCTGGCAACCATATCCTAAAGTTGGATACTGAGCTCCTGAAGCTCTTCTTGAGCCATGAAATAAGGCACAATGGAAATATTCCTAATGTCCAACTCAACCTCTATAGAAAAATCAACCACAAACTCATGTGAGAGGCCAGGCAACTCATCAAGGAACACATCAAGAAAGTATCTAACAATGGATACAAATGCGATGAAGGAGGATCAACATTCACATCATGGACATGATCCAAGTAAGTTATACAACCCCTGGCTATAAATCTACTATCCTGAATACTAGATACCACAAGCATCGGGGAGTGGCTAATGGGAACTATACCCTAGTCTTTCTTATTATCGTTACTTGGATGACTGTTACATATTATCCAACCCTGCCACACAATCGGAGGCATCCAAGGAAAAAATAAGAAGACCTCATAATGAGGGGATAGAAAATCCGTGCCTAGAATCACATCAAAATCAACCATATCAAAAGCCACAAGATCAACCCAAGTATCCAACCCCTATATGGTCCAAACAGAGGCTCGGTGAATCAGATCCACCATTATAGGCTCACCTAAGAGAGTAGACACATTACTGGGCATATGTAAAGGCTCATATGTAACACCCAAATGAGGCTCAAAGAACATAAACACTTATGAGTATGTAAAACTAGGGTCAAATAATACTAAGGAAGGTTGTTGGCAAGATAATAACATACACATAACCATTATGTTAGAATCCTCTGCTCAGACTCTCTCCAGTAAGAGTAAAACATATGGCACCTAGCGTCTTGCTAATATCCTCCTATATCCCTTTGACCCCCACCACGACTCTCTCGAGTTGCTGTCCGGCTAGCTCTAGTCGGTGGCTGTACTGCCTGTAGCGGTTTGCCATATGAGCTACTGGCTGAAAGTCCCAAAGCTACGTACACTCTTAATAATAACCTATCTCACTATACTCATAGAAAACATGACCTATTCATCGGTCGGAACCACTAACTAGGCCCTTTCAGCCACCACGACACTGACCCTAGTGGATATTCCCTTGGTGGGTTGGCTACTCTATTCACCCCTAGCTGAAGGTAAGAAGTCCTATACTAGTTTACTAGGCTATCCCTAATAACACTGCTATATCATCTACTTCTAAGGTCCACATCTATCGTACCATATCCCAGAAGATTGATACCCACTATAATTGATGCTATCTCTTATTGCCGCCCCCTTAGGCTAATCGATGATGCCTATCCACATTACAAGCATGATCAGTCACTGCTAACAAATGGATGAACTTGATCAAATAATAACTCAATATATGCCTATAACTCTGATCTCAATCCAAGTTCAAAATGACGGAATTGCTTAGCCTTATTCGGCATAATAGCATCCCTATACCTCAAAAACTATATGAATCGAGGCTCATACTCCAAAACTATCATCGATCCCTGCTGTAAGTCAACAAATTGAGCCTTGAGTTCCTTGGGAACACTCCAGGGAATATACTTAGCCATAAAAGCATCCACAATCTGACTCCCTACCAAAGGTACGAACCTTAATGGTCTGCTTTCTACCAGGCTCAATGTCGACCCTCTAACTGATACCTAATGAAACTAACTTTGTGTTTCTCTCTCAAACCTAATATCTGCAGCCTCTCCTCACATTTCATAATGAGGTCATAAGCGTTCTTTCAGGAATCACAAAAAAACTTTAGAGGCCCCATATGAATAAAAAGACTGCATATTCCGGTCCTTAGAAGTCATAATAGAAACTATAGGCTGAGGGTGGACTGATAGTACCTCTGGAATAGGCTGTGGAGGGAAAATTATGGCTGCCACTGGTACCAGCTAAATAAGAGGAGCTGAGGCACACTGGGATAAAGTCTGAGACTCATCAATGGGTGCTTTACCAAATATAGCAATCATACGCTGCCATATGTCTCTAAGTGAATCATTCAAATATGGTTGTGTCTGTGATGGCGTTAGATCTGTGGTTCTAGACTTATTCCTCTAAGCTCTAGCCCGGCCTCACCCATGGGTTCTGCTGTACCCCTACCATAGACTGGAGCCCTATGTGGAGGCAGCGGAATATCATGAACTCCGAGTGCTAAACCCATATGAACCATCTGCAGAAGAATAGAACCAAGGTGAATAACAGAGAAACTAGTTGAACCTCGTAAGAAGGAGTCAATGAAAGTCATCCTTATAAAAGAGTCATATAAAGCTTCCCAAAGATAGGATATAGACTTTTACGTACCGATCTGCTGGACTGTAGCAGACTTCTACTCCTACAGGCAGAGACACTAATGAACCTAAAGTTCTAATACCACTCTATCACGACAAAAAAAAAATTGAGTTGTGATAGCGTCTACACCCTATCTGTAGAAAAGCGTATTCATGGAACTGATTGTAAGGTTATGGGACAGTACTATGAACCACAACAAAAGGGGAAGGGAGGTAAAATAGAAGAAACATACATATATCATGGAAATACGCAACCAAAACTAATTCCACAGAACATAGTATCATGGCTGTAGAGCATATATATATATATATATAGAAGTACCAAAAATACAATCCACAACGGGGCGTAACTACAAATATAACTATCTAGGATTCTACTAGGACAAAATTCATAGTGGAAGGAAAATCGTCTAGAAAGGATACCCACTGCTCTCCGAAATCTCCTAGAACAACACCATCTATCTCGCATGATCGTGTCTAGTTTGATGACTCATACTATAATCGGCACCACAAAACATGTAGAAGTGTATCATGAGTACCAAAAGCAATGGATAAACAATAGGAAATATAGGACGACTAGGAAAAAGTATGCATAAGAAAAGAAAAGAGAGATCAAATCAACTATGGTAGTGGAACATAATGTACAACTAAAAAGGGGTAACTATAGTAATATCTAGTAACTACAGTGAAAGGGTAAACTATTAGTGTGTGCAGTATCAACTAACAAGTGTGAGGGGAAGTCACTATCACTGTGTGATATCTAGATCATAGGAAACAAGTTCATGACCAAAAGCTACACGACTTTGAGCTCCAACATGATCAACACAAGGAAGGACCAAGAAGAGAATACAACCAATAGTAAGCTAAGCTAGCAGTAGGTACAATAGGTGCACGAATGATACCTACTAGAGACAAAAGGAGAAAAAAATCCTACTAGCAAACATAGCCGGATGGCATTCCATACTATCGGTAGGTAAAACCAGGAAACCAAGTAACTCACTAGGTACTCCCCCTATAAGTCTGGAAGAGTAAAAATTAATGTGTACGGGTCCAAAGAAAAAGAGTGCTAGAAAAGTAACTGTCACGATATAATCCAATAACACACGAGGTAGGACCCATAGCAGAATCAAAGTGAATACAACTACTCCCCCGTTATGCCTCCCTCAGGATGCACATCATAAACTAAGCATAGCGATTCAGGTCGACAAGGCCCCTGAAGGGACTCGAGCTCACATGAATACCTCATAACCAACCCATCAATGGTATATTCATCAAGGAAAAAAGTGCCAAGACTTGGTATCAACCTATATATCATATCTCAGTGGAACTCAATTCTAGCTAAATAGGAAAATTAGAACGTAGTAAAGTCCAACTGCTTCCATGTAGGCAATACCAAAAAATTCAAGTCCACTAATAAAATTGATCAAGTGGTGCCATAAAATAAGACCATAATTATACCACAGTCATAGATACATATAATATATAAGAATCAATTTCTAGTTTTTACTCTATCAAAATCCATCTACCTTAACTATTATACATGCTCGCAACATAGAATCAAACAACTAAACTGTTCTGAGGCGGCTAACTTGAATCCATGAAATGGATGCCAAGACCTAGCCACAAGATACATCCACTCCTAGCAAAATTATGATCCCTATCCACGAGTAATTGCACCAATATTTCCAAAACTTCCCATAAAAATCCCGTTAGGGCCTACTACAGTCCCATATAGGGGAAAACATGGAGCAATGATAGCTCAGTCCAATACAACTCATTCCTAGAATCGCACCAGCATGAGGTACAATATCATCACAAAGAGCTAATAACTATCTAGAAAAGCCTCATCTATCTATATATGGCTAAGTGCCCACACACTCCCTAATCATACATAACACCTCAGTTGGTACACAACAATTGGCCTAAGTAGATCGACCCTAAAACCACCAACCAAAATTAGGGGATATCTACTAAGATCTAACCACTAGTGTAATCCCATCCTAACCAGTGTACGTTCCAGAGTCATCATATAAACTATTACGTAACAAAGGTTATCTCCTCCCCCAATAATCCTAATCCGAGAGTTAGTGTATAACACACATATTAGGCAACATAGCCCTGGGTAAGTAACTAAGGTACATGATGGCTAAGTAGGTAATAGACCATAAGAATAACGATAATAGGTATACAACTAGTAGTTCCAGCACTGAGATGGCACTTTACCATATACAACCATACTAATACCAGTCTAAAAAAAGTTCAAAAATATCAAAAGAATCACTTACAAAGATCAAAATCAAGTGAGGGTAGAAAAAAATAATCCACGTATCAGGACGAGTAAGAAAAGATCCATAATGCTATATAAATAGTGGGGTC
>JBDJHY010621037.1:0-16285 GCA_039654485.1 Withania somnifera | reverse complement strand
TTTCCTTTTCTGCACTTGTCTTCTTCAGTGTACCCTGGCTGAGATGCAGGGCCTACGGTGAGTGCTAGTTTTATATTTATTCATTTATTATATTGTTGTTTCACTGCTTTGTTACTATAGTGTTATGTTGAGACTTATTATTTTTATGGATTATTGTGTGTGGTATTATCTTATGTGTCTTTCCTATTTTACTTGAGGTTACCGGTATACCGTGCATGTTCTCCTATTGTCTTCTTTTGACTCCCTATTATTGTTATTATTGTTTACATATACTGTTGCATGCTTTCGAGTAAGTTTTCCTTCATTGTCTGAGATACTATTATGTGATTAGCTAGCGATACATATTTTATTTGTTTCCTCATTCTTACTTGAGTAGCTAGCTTCCATGATATACGATTTGCTTCTGTGACCATATTTATTGTCTTTTGTTATTTACTGCTTTTATTATTGTTATGTGCCTAGTGGGCCCTCGAAGCCTACTGGGTATGGGTTTCTTCAGTAGCTTATACTCATATTACACTTGCATATGTGCAGATCTGAGTACAGGTGCCCGACCTTGATTACAGATCGCTTTTCGTGCAGACTACATTGATTTTCAAAGTTTCAGGGTGAGCTTGGCATTCAGATTTTCCTGTTTGTCTTCAACATTGATTTGATTTTGATCTCTATGTATTCCGGAGATATAGTTGTATTAGACATTTTAATTCCTTGTTCTTTACTTAGTGGTTCGTATTACACTGATATTGAATTTTGGGCATTTATTTTTTATTCTTTATACTTCTGCTTTATTCATTCATACACTGTTTATTTAACTTGTGCTTTCCGCATTTGATATAGTAGTCCCCCTTTCAACTTCGGACTATGGGGTTAGTTCTCCTACTGGTGGTATAATAGGTGCCCTCATGATCCAATAAATTGGGTCATGATATGCATCTTCTCTACTGTAGTGGTAAATCAATCCATTATAGGTAAGATTTTACGGTTAATAGTCCCAAAACTCCAAAATATCGTTTCCCAATCCTAGAGATGTTATTTTCCAACGTTTAGGGGGAAATATCTTCATTGAGGTAAATATTTTCCATTATCTTCTTTGTTTTCTAATTTTTTAACATCTTAGAATCATTAGAAAAATCTTCAATGGTGGAATTATGTGTTAGAACATTCAATGATGGAATTTTAAATAAAATTCATGGGTGTTATTGATATAATCTAGATTTGGTTTTATATTATAAAGCAATGATTTTAGCATAAGATTGTTAAACTAGATTATGTAATATTGTTGGTTGGGATCTTGAATAAAGGTGATAGTTTTAGCATGAAAACTCTATTAGCAGAGGTAAGTTAGGCTTATAAAAACTAGTTAATTATTAATATACCTAGGGGAATGATATACACCTTTAATTAAAGGTAGAACTAGTTGATTTGAATTTCCAAAATAGTTTTTTGAAAGGGTAGTTTTTTAATTACTCTTATATATTACTTGATTTTTAGATGATTGATGATACCGAAGCATGGAGGAAAGGAACAAGCATCCTTGTTGCTTCTTTCTTTTTCGAAAAGCTTGACGTCTTGGAAAGCCAAGTAAAATGAGTAGAAAATTGTGTTATTTTATATATTCATGATGTAGAGTCGATGAAAGGAAGGATGTCTAGGCCTACAAGGAAGAAGTTGAGATGGATAAGATGCTATAACCTTCTTTTAGATGCTGAAACTGTAACTATTCATTAATAATGTGATATTTTATGATAGCACGTGTTATATGCGTGAAAGAGAATTATTTGAACAAAGTATGTGAATATGGGATTTTTTTAGTTATTATAGTGATGAACTGAGTTGAGTCACAAAGGTGAAACTTATTTATATTTGTATCTTGGGATGAAGTAGTGATGAGAATAATGTTTGGCTTGAATGTGATAGCTATGGGTAGTGATGTTAGACCCCAAATGTGGTATTGTATAAAGTAATGATAACTAATGGTTCAATGAGTATTAAAGGCTTCCGTAGTGACTCGTATGCTTAAGTGTTGCATTGTGATTTAATTGATGACATTGTACGTTTGGTATTGATAAATAGACTTTATTTAGTTGGACGCCCATGAGAGGTTAAATTAGTGATATTGATGATTTATTGAGTTGTGCCTTGAAAAGTCTTGTTTGATAATGATAACTCCTAGTATTGATATCATGAATGTCTTGTTGATGATCAAGATGAATTATTGAAATAGTGATCGTGAAAGACCTAAAATATTGATAAATGAAAGATTTGTAATAATGATATATGAAAAAAATGTCCAGTGTAAAGAAAGTTTGATGAAATTCTATTAATAAAGTAGAAAATATTTATGAACTAATTATAATTGAATATGGTGCAACATTCCGGCATGATATAATGGATCGGGTGTCACATTAAGGGATGATATATTAGATTGGATGCCACATTTCGGTAAGATATGATTGGACTGAGTATCACATTCCAACACGATATATTGGATCGGGTGCCACATTTTGGCATAATATGATTTAGATCGGGTGCCACATTTTGTTATGATATAATAATAATAATAATAATAATAATAATAATAAAAGAAATGGTAATAAACAATCTAAATTGATGCACTCCTCGAATAATCTTCCTGAAACGATCCCAAGTTCAGACAATTTAATTTACATTTTTTAAGGAATATCAACAAAAACTTGCTAATAGGACTTGGGTTTCTCTTATATGTTTATTGAAGTGTGAATTGACTTGTATTCTCTTATGTGTTTATTGAGTTGTTTATGAACCAAATTGGTCCTAACTATGTGGGCTAGTATTGGAATGATGTAAATAAGAGCTAATAAGGATTTTTTAATGATGAATTATGGTTGATGGTAAGATTAAATCTCTTGGTGGTAAATTTTAAATTAATAAATTCAGGAGAGTAATTGAGATGTTGAAACTTATATGAGTAAGCATGATAATGATATACAACCTAAGTTAAATTATATTTATGTTAAGAGGTCATAATTTCATCTTTTAATTCTATTTATGATTATACATTGGTCTGCCGATGAAGCTCACCAGTACATTTGTTTGTAATGACCCTACTATTCTGTATCTCTTTTTAGGGTATAGACTAGATGCAGGTTAGTGTTGTAGTTACTACATGGATGACCATATTCAACACCAACTTCTGTACCTCATTCCTGATAGGAGTCTTTTTTTTATTTATTTTACTATGAGTTATTTTGTGATAAGAAGCTCTTGAACATGTCCGACTAGGTCTTGGGTAATAGAAATTGAAGGTTATTTTCACGCTCCTAGTCCATACCCTGAACGAGACAAGAATGAAGGACCCTCAACTAACCCTAAGTATCTGTCATTACCACTAATCAACACTGGAAACATGACAAAAATAAAACTAATAAATTGTTGTGGGATGAATGAGTATAACAATATTCTTAACAAAAAATTGAAATGTATTAAAATCAAACCCCCTATTAAAACCTGACTATTAATATTGTATCTAAAAAGCCTCAACTACATAAGAAAGGACTGGCTAGAACAAGAGCTATTAAGAAATACTAAAAGTCAACAACATGAAATAAATTGAGAAAGCTGGAAACATCTTACTGTACACCAAGGCCCTTGAACCATGAGGAGTCACCACTACAGGTTTGTTGAATGGTGATCCAAGTTGCCTCAAGCATGAAACCGATGGCCTGAATCTACATTGTGAGTATAGGCAAAAGTTTTGCATCGGTACTTCTAAAATATACTAAGTATGTGGGAATGAACATAAATAATGTGGATGTAAAAGTACTTGTCTAAATTTTTTTAACTAAGATAAATGGGATAAATAATGAACTTATGAAGAAAACATAGACTATGGTAGAAACATGAGCACGATACAATAACTAAAATATGTATTGTGAGTTAGGTTGAAACCAGTGATATTATAATGTCACAACCCAATTTCTCAGGTCATTAAGGCACCTACATCTTACCATAGGAGATCCACCCAACAAGTATGAAAAGTAACAATAATAATCTAAGTGCGGAAGTTAAGATATAAATACGGATATGGATAAGAAGAAGTCTACAATTAGTCAAAATCAACCATAAACCTGATATCCAAATATGTTGAGCCACTAATATAGGAGTACAATGTCTATCTCGGAACAATAACAGGAATAGGTAATAAAAATGATAAAAGAGTAGCTTTGTATTCTAGGAGAGGTTCTCTACCTCGGCAACAGAATTAGAGCTCGATCAAAAATCAACTCGGACCACTTGTACTAGCATCAACACAAAAAAAAGTAGAAATATAATGGGTACCCAGTAGGCTATATCAACTAGGAATATAGAAGAAATAAAAGCAGTAAATAGACTAATAAAGCAAATAGGCCACAAAAGTCAAACAAAGATCACAAACATAGAAACTATTTAGTAGGATAATACAAGTAAATATCCTAAGCAACTAGTCATAATCAAAGAAAAATGAAAGAACGTACCTGAGTCCATGCTCAGCTAATAAGAAATACAATTAATATAGAAGTGGAGGTATACTGGTAACCTCAAATAAGGGAGCGTGAAGAATGGTAAGTACAATAAGTATAATCTCAACGAGAGGCATGAAAGGAAATCATGAGATAATCCCATTCATATACCACTTACCATACAAACAGTAGAACTAACCAATAACTTATTCCAACAACCGACCAGTATCAATCTATATTTTATTAACTACAATATCATATCCTTATGCCATTTGGAGATAAGCCTCCTTCCCCAGTCAATCGCATAACTTATATTGTAAACTACACTCATCATGCTATGGCCTCATGGGCAGAGTCCATAATACCTTGTTAGTTCTTATTGTATGAATTTGATTGTGGTAGGAAGGGTACATTTGATGTAACTGAGAATCAAAATCGTGAAGTGGATACTAAAATGAATAGTCTAAGGTAATCGAAGAATGATACTCACATAAAAATAAAGTAAATTGATAAATACAAACACAAGGATGGATGCAAAGCATCAAGTACCCTATCCTACCATAGTTCAAACAACAAACAACACATAAAAATAAGTTATACAGGACATGATGAAATAATAATAAATCAAACCCGTATGCTTATGCCTCGATCCTCGAGTCTGACAGGTATAACCACATGGAAGACTGAAACCCATATACCTCTACTCCCCTGTATACCCCTCCTCCAATGACCCGCAAGTTCAGATCGAAAGGATCAATGGAGATCCATGATGTGCCACTAATTTATGATACTATGATTAAAACTATAGATTTTTGACTGTTTTTGAGTACGTTATTTTGATATGATGTGCTTTTGGCATTTTTTTTATAGAAAAATAATGTTCGGAGACCACATGGAGAAATGTTGGATAATTTTTGCTGAAATATGATACCACGAGTCACAGTACGGGTCGTGGGATCCAATCCATAAATCGTTCTAGTGGTTGTGGCTTGATGTACTGAAGCTGGAGATTTTGAAGGGATAAACCACAGGCTAGAACCACGACCTATTATGTATAGGTTGTGAATCGTGTTGTGGGATCGTGAGGTGAATATTAGAATACTGTAATATATAGTACTAGACCACAACCTATAGTATGGGTACATAAAGTGTGCACCATGTATCATACTATAGGACCATGCACTAGAAGTTGAAGAGGTGCAACTTTGAAGACCAGACAACAGATTAACAATACAGATCATAGAGTGCATAACAGGGGTTGTGCTGTCAACCGTAAATTAGGTCCTGAAGCTCAAAAATTCATTTAATTCAACAAGTCACCTGAGAATAAGATCAGGAACCATGGGGTTCAAACCACATCTCGTGTCTTAGGTCTCCAACATTATTTTTCCAGATTTTATAGGAGTAATTTCCTTATGTCTATAAATATTTTAAGTTGGCTTTGTATTTTTTGTTACGCACTCTAATATACTTTTTGTTTGTAGTTTTGAGTTTATCTTTGACTTAGAACATATTTTTGGGAGATTATATTATTATTTTGTGAATTAAAGGCTATGATTCCATCTTCATCATTTTAATTCATTGTTCATCAATTATAAGTGTTACTATCATGATTATTCAATAGATTGATTGAGATAATAACCCAACTATGTAACTAAACACCACAAGTGTGTTTATGGAAACCATGAATGAATAAAAAAGTAGGGCTAGGTATAAAAAGTGATTCGTCAATGGTGTTCATGCATGTATTGTAGGGTTCTTTGTTTTGATTTCTTTCTTACGGTGGCCAACATTAAGAACATGCCTGTATTCTTTACTAGTATTAGTGGGAGGTAGACATCATCAAAAGATCACTACAATAAGGATTTAGAGATTCCATTTAATTAACTTGAGACCTTGCGGTAAGGATTAGATTTGAGATCAATAATCGGAGGTTAGCATGGGACACATTTGACACCTGGCGGAGATTAGTGCGAAGTTACGTGATTAGTATATGGAGGCATTCAAGTGAAGTTAACATGTAGATTTTGCATGCATAACACCAGGATATATCACTCACATCGAAATCTACGTGTTTATGAATTTATAGGGAACACAACCCAGAGCCTTCATTCATTTGTTTCACAACTTAAGAAATTTACTCCCTTGTTACTTTTTGAAGATAATTCTTATATTTAAAACCCCAAATTTACTTTTACATTAATTTACTTCACAAATACATACTGCAATAAGACACATTCTAGTAGATGATATTTCAATGTATTCCCTGTGGGATCGATCCCAACCCTCGATTAAGTTTTCTATTTCATAACGACTACCTTACCTTTATAATTAAGGTATAGGTGGTGGTGAAATTTTGGTGTCGTCTGTGGGAATATGGCTTGCAGTAGTATATTAGTGTTTTTTTTATAGTAGTATTTCTTAAATTTTACTTTTATTTATTGTTTTGTTTTATCACAGGATCACAAGTAGTTTATACCCTCTAACCAAAGTTTGGGTGATCCTTCATTACCTTTTGATCTAAAGATTTAACGCACTTTAAGAAACATGGGTCAAGTAGTTTACGAGGCTACAACTATTTCACAGAGAGTAGCAGCAGAACATGAGGCTTCCAGATGTGCACCTAAACAAGAAAGACAAGATCACTTGAACCTGAACCCACGAAATAAGGCTAAAGAAGATGTTAATGATGGGTTTGGAGGAACTGGAGCTATTGTGCTCCCACGAGCCGGTCTAAGATCTAAGTTCAGTATTTCTAGTACCATCATCTAGCTTCTATACTTAAAAGAGATTATTTAAAGGGACGGTTGGGGAGGATCCAAATCTGTAATTCGACTAACTTTTGTGGAATCTATCAGTCTTTGAAAATCTCTGAGGTTAATCAAAATGTCATCCAACTCAGTTTGTTTCCCCTTTCACCGTTAGACGAGGCAATCATTTGGTTAGATAAGCTTATAGAAGGTTCAATCACTACATGGGATGAGTTAGAGGGTGCATTCTTGGAGAAATTCTTCCCACCATATAAAATATTGGTACTAAGGTACTAGATAAATAATTTCATGTAGAACCAAGGTGAACTTATTTATGAATCATAGATACATTTTAATAAGAAGCTGAAGTAGTTCCCTAGTGAAAGGCTTCAAGATGACTATTTAAACGATACATTCTATAGGTCACTGAATTAGGTTACCAAGCTAGTTCTTGACTCTATTATGGGTGGTTCATTCATGCCGTGAAATTTTAATCTTTTCACTAAGAGACTGGAAGAAGTCACCAAGATAAATTGGGCTTGCATACTTGGGAGAAAGATGTAGGAGATAGTGTTAATGCGGTCTTAATGCCAGCTGAGCATCAGAAGAGAGAGGATGAGAGATATTTAGAGATGTCAAACATGTGGAAACAGATTAATTTGATGGCGAAGAGTATTTTAGGGAATGTTAATGATGTGGTGTCAAAGGTTAAAGCTTTCTCTCATGATGATGACTATTATTTTGATATTGCAAGAGAAAAAATATGTGAATCAAGAAAGGGGTTACCAGAAAAATAGTAATCAAGGTCGTAACTTTCGAGATAGAGATGATTGGCGAAGGTGAGATGATTTTCAGCGAGACACTTATCAGATAAAGGATGATCAGAGAGATAAAGGGTTGTATATGCCCTCTAAGGGAAGTGATAGAGAGGTTGACAATTCTTATCATGTGGAATAAATATTGGAGTAGATTTTGAAAAATTCAGAGGCCTCTTCAAAGTGAAGACTCACACTCTACTATCATTAAGAAGTTAGAAACCTAGTTTGAAAAAATCTCTGCCACCCTGAATTAAAGGCAGAGAGAAGTATTACAGAGCTACATTGTTTTTAATTCGAGGAATGATGTCAATGTATTATCCATGACTATAAGGAACGACAAAGTAGTCGTTTCCACCTAGGCCAAATGCGGTTACTTTCTGTGATGATGCCAAGGCTTCGGTAGATTGAGAAGATACAAATTTTAACATTATGGTGACAAAAGAAGTAGTTGATAAGATTAAAGTACCAGAACAACTTCCTGTTGATCATGGGGAAACAGACAATAATGGGAAGGAAAAAGAGCTAAAAAGCCAACCATGCCTATGCCTACGCCTCCTCCTCCCTTCCCACAGTACCTTAAAAAGAAAGTCGAATACGGAAAATTCCACAAATGTTTGACTTTACTGAAGCAGTTGTCTATTAACATTCCGTTGGTGGTGGCATTAGAGAAGATGTCGAGTTATGAGAAGTTCATGAAGGATCCAATTAATAAGAAATGAATAGTGATATTTGAGCTCGAGGATGAGTTTCACTATTATGGTGCTATTGATTTATGTTTATTCATATAGAAAAAAACATACCCTAATTCCTTCACTATTCCTTGTACCATTGGAGTGTTTCGATTTTCTAAGGCGTTGTGTGATCTTGAATCCATCATCAATTTATGCCACTTACAGTATATAATAAACTAGTCTTGAAAGACCCTAGACCCACTACTATGTGGTTTCTCATGGTGGATCATACGATCAAAGAGACTATTAATATCTTGTATGATGTCCTAGTTAAGGTTGAATCTTTTATATTCTTGATTGACTTTCTTATTCTGGATTGCAAAGTTTATTTTGAGCAACCTATTATGTTAGGGAGGCCATTCCTTGCTACTGGGAGAGCATTAGTGGATATGGAGCAGAAATAACTTAAATTCAAGTTCAATGAGGATGAGGTTACTTTTGATGTGCTAAATATGATATAGTAGTTTAGTGATTTGAGGGTGGTGTCTGTCATAGATACGATTGGTGAATCTGAGGTAGTTGATATTACTCTTTTAGAGGAGATGTTCATGACCAAGACTTTTGCTTTTGTGGTGACAAACATTATGTTTTGAATACGGTTAAGTGTAGCAAGATCTAAACGACTGAGGTTCATTTTATTATACTCCAAAGAGGTTTTACCTTGACTTAAAGAATGGGGCCACTCATCTAAAAAATCCATCTATAGAGGAGCTTTCTGTTCTAAAGTTGAAGGCACTCCCAACTCATCTTCATTATGTATTACTTGGAATCAAAAATAATTTACTGGTAATAATATTAGCTGACTTATTAGACCCACAGGTTGAAGCTCTTTTTTTCTCCTAAGGAGATTCCATAGGGCCATAACATGGTCCATTTCAGACATCATTGGGATCTTCCTCGGTATCTGCACACATAAAATCTATTTAGAGTAAATTGCTATACTGAGTGTGGAGCACCAAAGGCGTCTTAATCCACCAATACAAGAGGTGGTTAAGAAGGAGATAATTAAGTGGCTGGATGTTGGGGTGGTCTCCCCATGATAGTCAATGAGTTAGTTTGATGATGTGTAAGTCGAAGAAATAAGGGATTATGGTGTTCCCTAATGAGATTAAATAATTGATTCCTATGAGACGTTTAACCAGATGGAGGGTGTGCATGGATTATAGAAAATTGAATGTGTGGACCCCGAAAGATCACTTTCCACTCCTATTCATGGATCAGATGCTAGATAGAGTAGCTGTATTATTTTTTGGTCGGTTATTCAGGGTACAATCAGATATCTATTGCACCACTGGATCAGTAAAAATTACCTTCACCTGTCCCTATGGGACCTTTGCTTTTAGGAGGATGAAGTTTGGGTTGTGTAATTCATCGGCCATATTCTAGAGGTGTATGATGGCTATAATCAACGATATGGTGGAAGACGTGATTGAGGTATTGATGGAAAATTTTTCTGCAATTGGGGACTCTTTTTATGATTGTTTGGCTAATCTAACCAGAGTGTCGAAACAATGTGAGTAAAAATATCTGGTGCTTAACTAGGATAAGTGCCATTTCATGGTGCATGAAGGCATTGTGCTTGGGCATAAAATTTCATCTAGAGGGATAGAAGTGGACCGATCTAAGCTTTGAGATTATTGTTACACCCCCTTTTGATCTCGAAGGAATTTGTAGGATTTTGGATCATGTGGGATTTTATCAGAGATTTATCAAGGACTTATCAAAAAAATTGCACAGCCAATGTGTATACCTGTAAAAAGAGGTAAAATTGTTTTTGATGATGTTTGCATAGCCATTTGAGGCCCTAAAAGAAAAGTTGATATCGGTTCCTGCCATTGTGGATCCTGATTGCTCACTACCATTTGAGGTTATATCTGAAGCTAGTGGAGTAGCTTTCGGAGCTGTTTGGGATAGAAGTGTGAAAAATTATTTCACACAATCTACTATGCTAGTAAAGTGATAAATCTTGCACAAAGAAACTATACGGTGATGGAGTAGGAGTTATTGGCTGTTGTGTTTGCATTTAATAAGTTTTGAGCTTAATTGTTGAACGCAAAATTTATTTTCCACACAGACCACTTAGCATTCAAGTACCTGATGACAAAGAAGGATGCCAAGCTAAGGCTAATTTGATAGATTCTTCTACTTTATGAATTTGATTTTGAAGTGATAAGCTGAAAAAGGGTAGTCAATCAAGTGGCAGATCACCTATCAAGGTTCAGGATGGATACATCGAGTTCGAGAAGATGGATATTAATGATGAATTTCAAGAATAGTAGCTTTTGGCTGTATTATAGGACTTGATACCATTGTATGCAGACTTTGCCAATTTTATTGTTTATGATATTATTCCAATAGACATGAATTCCCATCAAAGAATGAAGTTCATGCATGATATGTGGAAATTATTTTAGGATGAACCCTATTTCTTTAGGGTTTGCACTGATGGAGTGATTGAGAGATGTGTCCTAGAGACAAAGATAATGAGTATTGTTGAAGCCTATCTGGGTCACCTGTTTGGGATAACTATAGTGGCATTCGGACCACCTAAAAATTTCTATAGTACGGCTATTATTAGCCCAAAATTTATTAAGATTGTCATTATTATGTTAGGTCATGAGATTGTTGTTAGAGGAAAGGAGGCATTTCAAGGAGGCATGAACTACCTCTAACACCAACCATGGAGGTAGAGCTATTTCATGTTTGGGTATCGATTTCAAGGGGCCATTTGTAAATTCACATGGGATTAAGTATATTCTTGTAGGAGTGGATTATGTTTCAAAGTGGGTGGAGGCTGTGCCTCTTCCTAACAATGATGCTAAGAGTGTTACCACATTCCCGAAGAAGAACACATTTTCTAAATTTGGTACAATAAGATCTATCATTAGTGATGGGGGCTCCTAGTTTTGCAACCAGTTGTTTGGTGAACTAATCTCCAAGTATGTGGTCAATCATAGGATAGCCAGACCCTATCACCCTCAGACTTGTGGGCAGGTGGAAGTCTCAAATCGTGAGATCAATGTAATCTAGAGAAGACTATACATATTATAAGAAAATATTTGTGTTACAAATTTGATGATGCTCTGTGGGCATATCCCACTATATACAAAACACCTATAAGGATGTCTCACTACTAGATGGTGTATGGAAAGGCATGTCTTGATCTCGAGAACAAGGCCATGTGGGCTCTAAAAATATTGAGCCTAGGTATGAAAGAGGTTGCTAAGTTAAGACTTGATCAGCTGAATGTGCTTGATGAATTCAAACCAAAGGCATATGACAATGATACTTTATACAAGGACTAAGCTATACAATTAAACAAAAATTTATAAGAGTGTTTTTAATACCGTGATAAGGTGTTGTTGTTTTATTCGAGACTTTTCTTATTTCCAGGTAAGCTGAAGTATAGCTGGTCTTGACCATTCACTATGGCATATGTGTTTCCTCATAATGCAGTTTAACTTGAAGCACAGGACAAATATTGATTCAAGGTAAGTAGGTAATGACTGAAATTGTATCTGAGAGCTATGAAGAAGTCAAGTTGGTGGAGTAGCTTGAACTTGAGGAAGTCTGAGTATTCAAGTGAATTGCTTCGTGCTGTAATGTTAAATCAGGCACTACTTGGGGAGAACCCAAGAATTTTATATCTACCTGCAATATATTGGATGATTTAAGCTATAATGTAATTTTTTTAATTAGTTGTACACGTATGGAAAATAAGGGAATTAAAAGTTTCACAGTTGCATCAAGTGAAACCATAAGCCACAGTATGCCTCGTGATATTTTCTATACAACTCATGGTTCTCACCCGTTGGTTTATAGCTGAGAAGAACCTAGAGGACTCAAGGATCACGAGAAATTAGTACAGTCCATGAGATGGACCCTACAAACTGTACTAACAATCATAAACTGGAGTACTGAGATCTTAAAGGAAGGCCCAATCGATGGGTCTACTCTATGGACCAAGGAATCAACCCTACAATCCATGATGTGTGATCCTTAGAAACCAAATAATAACCTATGATTATTATAACCATGCAATAGTGCGAGCTGTAGGTTGAAACCTATGATTTTTACTATTGGGTCATGATTTTGAAGGTGGCCCCTGCACCTATTTTTATGATCCAACCCAGTTTCCTAACCCGACCCGATCGACAATCAAAAGGGGTTTTACTAAATTTTCACTCACAATTGAATCCAACATCACCAACACTATTACTCTTTCTTCATATCACAGGTACCCCCACTTGCAATTTTAAAATCCCACAACCCCAACTCGTAAAATCTATCATCGTGTTGTAGGAACCCTTGTATGCTATCGATCCTCAATTCCATTTAAATTTGGTAAAAATGTTTGGGGTATTCATCATATTTTCATTCCAAGTTCATTCATTGATAAATATTCTACTGGTAAGTACTATAAGCTTATGGATTTATAGTATGGTTACTTGTTTTAAAATGTTGTGTGGTGATTATGCTTTGTGATTGTTTAGTTTTTTCAAACATGCTAGTTGAGGGAGTATAGGGTTTATTTTTATTTTTCTGGTGTTTAATTTGTCTTTTATGCTTAAACTTATAAAGGATAGTTGTTCGGGTATATTTTTACACTCTAAGGCTGTGACATTATGATATAATTGCACGTCAGAAAAAACTCAATGCTATTTTGCCCGCCAAACCACCAAACTATGTAAATATATTGAAAAAGGCAAAGTCTGAGTATCCAGTACATTGTGAAGGATTTTCAAAAGTACGATGATCGTTTTGTTATTTAATGTTGATAATAATGAAAATTTGATTAATTACTCTGTAGTTGGTTCCCAACTTCCTTAATTGTTTTTGGAAGTCAAGAGAAAAAAACGGAGTAATATATTCAAGAGGGCTAACTTGAATCCCAGTTTAGGGTCTATAAGAAACAATACAGACTATAAGTTCATCCTCACATACTGTATTGTTTCTCATAAGAACTTGGTTGAGGTTTTAAAATAGGATTCAACATTACGACCTACAATACTAGTCGTAGGCTCAATTATATGGACCGTACCTTTGTTAGTACTGTTGAATCCTGAGAAGCCTAAACTAAGTACTCATACTATGAACTAACATGATAGACCATACAGTGAACATTACAGTTCATAGTCGGAAGTCATGAACTGGAATCTGCAACTGGGTTTGAAAATGATGAGCCTATGGTTTACTCCACAGTTTATGGGGTCCAACCCACGGTTCGGAGGGCGGGTTGTGAGGTACATTGTCACAAAGTTTTCTTTTTTTTTTTTGCCTTATTTCTATTTCTAAAACATATCCATATAGGTATGGCTCCAAAGAAAAACCTACCAAAAAAGCAGACAACGAACAAAATAACCTCTGAAAAAGCAAATATAGGAGGTTAATCATAGACTCTATGATTCAGCTTCAGAGTTAGGGTATAAGGTTGAGGCTTATGGGTCTCTCGAAGTGTATTCACTGAGTGATGATAAGAAGCACTCACATATGCAGACTAGGAAAAAAAACACAACAAGGATATTATAGTAGCAATATCGACTCCCTTGACTGAGGAGGGAGCGGGTTCTTCGGATACTGCTAGTGCCAATGATGAACCTGGAGAGGAGGGTCATGGTGATGATTTAGATAACGTAGAAAGAGTCACTCAGTAAGTGGTGGTGTGTCAAAGGTATGAAAGCATATTTATGAGAGATGATGCGATGAATGACAAGGGGCCATCCCACTCAGTCTATATATAAGGATCCCCTAATTAACATAGAAAGATTAGATTCATCTCTAGCATTAAAGGATGCTTTTGATCGATATCATATTTACTGGGTGGCAGACTTACTTGATTATGACCTGACCTTGGCTCGTGGGTTTTATGCATCATATGATGCTACCCTCTAGAACATGGCTCCAAAACAATAGTATGATTGGAAAAAAGTTTCCTCCATTGGTCTCTCTTTAGATCTGGGGGCGACCCTATTATATTTAAGATCATACTATTAAATAATTCTTATGTGGGGATGATATTGTGCCTCCGACGAATTATGCAGAATTTTAGCATAGGTTGAGAGATTTGATGACTAAAGATGTGATGATGACTAGAGATGTGATGAGAGATAGAGATTAGAGGACAAAGTTGTTGTCCTTGTTTTATAGACATATTACAAAGTAAGGAGAGAGTGCACCATGGGTGAAGTCTCTGGTAGGGAACCCACAGGCCAATATCTATAAGGCCACACTTACATTTATTGCTAAATTTTTGTGGACCATTGTTTGTTATTGTCTGATCCCTATGATGAATGATAATACTTTGAAACCAGATAGAGCAGTGGTAGTGACCATTATCATTTTCGGCTATAATATCAACTTTTCTAACTTTATTTGGGAGGATATATGAGAGGAGACATCCGAGAGGAAACCACACTGCCTTTCTAACTTTATTTGGGAGGATATATGGTTAACTGACATTTCCCTAATAAATGATGCAGTTAACCATATTGGTGTAATCTCGAGGAAGGCCTTGTCCTCATCAGCTGGCGCACTGATGTATACTTTTGAGGTTGCTGCTACCACTCTACTTCCCCTGCCGTTCCTCCTATTATAGAGATGGGATTCGATACTTGTACTGCTACCAGTGATGTTCCTCCTTCCACTACCATCCACCAGCTATAGCCTTACATTTTGGTGAATCTATACCTACTGTGGTTCCTGCCAATAGGATGGTTATAGTGTAACATGATTTATTGTACTCAATATTGTGAAAGAAGGTAAAGACTACCACCGATCTTAATTATTTATATGCTAGTACTCAGTTTTTAGTTTTGGATAAGATTGATTCCTTTGTGAAGAAGATGACGATGATGCATACTCGAGATGTAAGGGATTTGCATAGAAGGATAGATGCCTTCGAGAAGAGGGCATTGGATAGATCAACAAAAATTAAGGTTTCACATTTGAAGTCCCTATTGGCTGAGATGGTAGATATTTGGGTAGATATCACTACTCTTCAAGAAAGACTGACATCGGTGGTTTATGGTGCATCACTAAGTATAAAAGAGGAGGCATAAATCTTTAGGTAGTGATTTAGTTTTATGCTTATGATGCCTCTCGAGGCAACAGATCTAAGGATAAGAGGCTCCTAGAGGGCGGTGCTACGAGGAGCTCTAGGAGGATAATGCAGCGTATGTCTTCTCCCTTGGATAGAGAGATATTAGAGGAGTTGAAGGAGTCCCGTATAGATGATTTGAGAAGGAAAGAGGAAGAGAAGGCACGTATTGAGGCAACATGAATTGGAGCCTTATCGATCAATATGCAACCTTCTCTTGGGACTGATGTTGTAGTTGTTGATTCTACGGTATGGGTGGGTACCATCTCTGTTGTGCTGTAAGCCTTTCCCAGTCCTCGTGTGTGTACAAGCTAGAACTTTCCTGGTAGGTCACTCTGAAGGTTGTAAGGTAGTTGAATAGGAAATGATTTGTTTATTTAGTCCACTTAAGACGAAATAAGCCTACAAAATG
>JBDJHY010620929.1:0-16286 GCA_039654485.1 Withania somnifera | reverse complement strand
TAAATCTCAACATTAGCCCTCAAGGCTCACATATCAAGCGGTGATACTACCCAGCCCCAATGCACTCTCATCGGAGCTGTAGCTTGGTCTCTCCGTATCATGAATGAATAGAGAAGAAGTAGCATATAAGAATATTCCACATAGATAGCATTCTATAATCACAACCTATGCCTTGCACAGGCAACTGAATAAATACTAAGTCCCAATCCTATATCAAACAGGTATCAACATAACCATATCAAAAGTCAACGGACGAAATAATGGTACACGAATACTATACACTTAGCTACCTATCCCAAGAAAGCTATTTAGTACAACCAGTAAAGCCATAAACCCAGAATTAGCCCACGAAAACCTACCTGCCGTCCGACGACAAAGCTTTGAAATAATCATAAATTGCACTCCAACTGATATCAAACGTGCTCTAATCGATCTGAAACTTTCGCCAATGAATTCTAAAAGTCAACACAAGTCTATCGACGTTATTTATACTAAAATCTGGACTGGAGCCAAAATCAGGCCCTAAGCAGGCCTAAAATGGGTCTGCAGGGCCCTCTTGCCAAAACTAAAAATAAATTTTACAATGTGGTTCCCAATGCTTCCAGGAACTCATGCTCCAAAATTGAGCGCAATTAGAGTTCGGGAAGGGCTTCAAAATATCCCGAAAAGAATCGATCAAAAAGGGGTCAAAAGTCCCCTTTTTACGAATTTACCGCTGGAATTTCAGCGTATAATTGATCCTAGGAACAATGTATACACAATTAATAAACAATTCCATGAATATATAAATATATAGACATGATTTCATTACTCCCAAGGATGGAGCCATTAATGGTGGAAACTAGAAATTCAAGGACAGAAAGGTAAGAAGACTTACAAAAAAAAAAAATCGTTAAAGAATCTAAGAACAAGGATTCTAGATATTTATCGTCCTTGAAAATCTGATTGAGAGGAATTTTCCACTCTAAAAATTGATTAGGAGAAATATTTTTGCTGAAATGAGAAGTTGGGGGCATTCTGCTCCTTAAATGGCATATACTATCTTCCTATTGGATGGGCCAAGGCCCAAGAAATTCACTTGGCCCCTTTTTAAATTTTTCTGAAAATAAAACTAAGTATGGGATCCGGGGTAAGGGATCCGAGGGTAAGGTGAGGAGGGAAGAGGGGGAGGAGGAGAGAAGAGGAGGGAAGAGGAGAGAAGAGGAGGGAAGAGGAAAGAAGGGATCCGGTATTCGGCATCCGGTATTCGATATCTGACATTTGGGATTCAGTATCCGGGGTTCGGTGTAAGGGATCCGGGGGCAACGGATCAGGGGTAAGGCATTCGGGTACCTGATTAGGGTACTTGATCTAGGGTATTTGATCAGGGTACTTGATTCAGGGTACCTGATTAGGGTACTTGATCCAGGATACCTCATTAGGGTACTTGATCTGGTGTACCTGATCAGGGTACTTGATCTGGGGTCAAATCTACAGGTTTTGCTGCAAAATTTTAAGAATTTCAAATGGAGTCCCAGAATTAGAATGGAGTCCAAATTTGACAAACCTTATATGTTTTCTGAGTAGAAAACATATTTTAAACTCAATGGAATTGATGAAAATGGCATAAAAGGTTATTTACTCTAGATTACCCCTAAAACCAAAAGGGCCTAAAGGCGCATTTCTCCCCCAACACCTCGAATTCACAACGTCAAGAAAAAAAATTAAACCAACACCTCTCCTCGCCTAATTTCATCATTCCATACCTATTGGAACTATCATAATTCTGATCCGACACTCTGAACATCAAGTTTCTACACAAACTCCACTTTTAGGCTAAAACTTAAATAATTTTCACAATTTTGAATAACTTGCAAATAAAACGTCCAAAACACAAACTTAAGGTTAATCTTTACTTTGTTTGGCATTTCAGAGCTAATGGAACTGTCAAAATTTAAGTCCGAGGTCGTCTTGAAGGAAAGTTGACTTTGGTTAACGAATACTTAACTTTAGGCTCTAAAATAGAGAATTTGAGGTATTTCTCAACCGAGTCGCCTATGATCCGAACTGTCGGTCCTAGAAAGTCATAAATTACTTGGGGAAACTGATGAAACACTATAAGATGCAAGACAATGCATATTTATCATAAATGACCATGAGGGTCATTACAATGTCCGTCTTTGAAATTTCAAAGTAATGATGTTTTTATAGATAAAATCTTGAATTTGTAGAGAGCGTTCATTATCCTGATTTTTATTTGACTTTTTATAAGGATTTAAGCCTAATTGTGAAGATCATCAAGGTTGAGTGTTTTGGATAATTAAGACCAATTGAGAGTCAAGATATCTTTAAATAATGACTTTTACTTGAATTACAAGTTGACAGAAATAGTGTTTCAGGATGTAACAAATTGATATATTTTCAAACTAAATGTTTCCTAATAAGGCTTAATTTGATATTTTGGATAGTCGATTCCATTCGACGGTGTTCCACTAGTCTAAGAGTATTTAAGTCTATATTTTTGCTAGCTGGTTCCATTTGATGGTGTTTCACTAGTATAGAGTTTTGAAGTCTATATTTTAGCTAGTTTGTTGCATTTAAGGGTGTTCAACCAGTCTAGAGTGTTGAAGTTTATGTCTTGGATAGTTTGTTCCATTTGAGGGAGTTCCACTAATAGAGTGTGTCATAGTTTGATCAGTAAGTTTCTGGGAGTAGTATTAGCACTGAGAGGATTCAGGCATCCAGCTCCCATCCCACAACCTATGTCATCAATAAAGGAATTTAAATCTTATGAATCAATGTGTTTAGTGTCATGGTAGATCTACTAGGAGTCTAAGCACCCGAACTCTAGCAAGGTATTGGGATTCCTTCATACATTAGGGTGATATGTTGTACTTCATAGCTTTATTCTTTGAGATGTCAGTTATAGAACCTCCCATTGTAGTTTGAGAGACAGTCTGAAGTAAAGAGAGTTAAAAAAGTTTTAACAAAGTCCATATTATCTTGTTAATAACAGTCGAGTTTGACGTACTTATTGAGTATATTTTATACACTGGAAAGTTAAAGATTTTAAACGGATACTGTTAAACTTGCATATTATTACTTTTTGGAGTCGATTTTGAAGTTAAATTTCTCATGTATTGCATAGCCTTTATATTATATTATTATTATAAGATTGTTATTGTTACCTCTCATATGCTTAGTACATCCTAAGTAATGATACATACTCTGCGCTACATGTTTTTATCATGTAGATCTGGCCCTTCATCCTAGCATTCACGGTTGAGTTGATATGTATTTCTGACTAGGAGAAGAAGATTGGTGGTTCCCATTTAATTTGAGGTCAAGATTTTTTTCAAGTTATTCTATCCTTTTATTTTTATAGAGCTGAAACTTAAAGATTATTTGTTTTATTCTTATTTTGAGGCTAGCTAGATATTTTTTCTAGCAGTCGAGTATCTAGCTTGTAGTGGATTTCAAACATTGATGTAGTAAATTAAGTTGGATTTTTCGTTATTTATTTCACCTTTTATGATAGACTCTTGAGGTGACCATTGCTTATATTTTATTGATATATTGCTTCTGCTGAGTATGAGGGAATATAGTTATGCAAGATCCAAGGGTACTTTCGGGGATACCTAGTGAATAATGGTTTCATACTCGGTCTAGAGGGTGATCTCAGGGTGTTACAAACTTGGTTATCTAAATGAGGTAAAAGTGTCCTAAAATTTCTAAAAGCCAGCATTATTTAGAGTCTCTTTTATGTGTGGGAAGTGCAACACACTTACAAAGAGGCTATTGAGCATTTGGGATTTGTCCCTATATTTATGATTTATTTCATGCTTTGGAGCATAACTATGAGATTTCTTTATGAATCATTCTTTATTCATTTAAGATAATACCTACAAGAAGACAACCAACACGTCAAGCCATAGGACGGGATCTGCTAGATTAAGTTCCTCCAGTTCTGAAGCTTTCGTCACTAGATGACTAGTATTCTTTTGATGTACAGTAAATCTAGGTGTGTTGATGGTCATTCGTTGGACAAAGGCAATCATAGTCTTCTTTCCTAATAAATTTCCCCTCTGCTACTATAGAAGAGTTTTGAAATGTTATTCAATTGCTCATGCAGACTGTTGCTTCTCAAGATCAGTGGAAGGTTCTTGTTCCAATTGTTCATCCACCCGCACCTAATATTGGTGTAATATGAGTAAGGAATTTATAAGGATGAACCCTCTAACGATCAATTGTTCTAAGCTGTGAGAAGATCCAAAGAATCTCATTGGTGATATTCACACTTATATATAATATCATATGTCTATTTGGTGTATGTCGGGTGGACTTGGCATCATATCAACTAAAAGATATTTTGGGATCCCAAAGTGATCTGTATAGAAAGAATTGAGTTGTAAATGTATCTCCTCCCTTGTGGGTTGAGTTTAAGGAAATATTTCTAGGCATGTTATTTTTAAGAGAGAAGAGACATGAGAGGACCCATGAGTTTCTGAGTATGGAGTAAAGTTCACTCAGTTTTGAAATATGCACCAGAATGGTTACCGCTATGAATAATAGGATGGATATGTTTTTTTTTCTAATCTCTCCCCCCAATTGATCAAGAAAGTGAGGGAAACTATATTAAATAGCAACATGGACATTGGTAGGTGGATGGTGCATCTTGGAGAAATTGCTAAGTGGACGGAGATCTACAAGAGGAACAAGGTCAAGACTGGACATTCCAAGTTTAGCCATCCTAATTATGGCTAGGAGACCAGACTCTTCATCTTCTAGGGGACCATCCCTTTCATCTTTCATCTTTCTATCGTAAAACTACAAGCCTTTGAAAGGTCAGCAGAACAGTGCATCTCAGTCAACTTCACAGAGTATTTCTTCTCCGACTCGTGGGAAGTATAGTAAGTAAAATTCATGTAAGTGCTATATCGAGTACGATCGATGTCTTGGTTGTGGCCAGGTTAGTCACAATGTATGATGTTGTCCTTTTAGGAGTTTGTATGCATGTTGTATGCTGGTACATAAGAAAAGATATCACCCTAAAGTTATGTAGAGTGGTAATTGAGTTCAGTCTAATCCTCCAGTAGATGAACACCTAGCTCATGAGGTGCTTCTTCTAACACTGATGACAATCGGCGCCAGAACCAGTTATATGTATTGGTTCTAGAAAGGATCAGGTGCAGTCAGAGGATATGGTTACAGGGATGTTGATGGTGTGTGTTATTGATGTGTATGCCTATTTGATCTTGGATCTCCCCTATCTTTTGTATCCCCCTATGTTTCTAGGTAGTCTGGATTCAGTCTCGAGAGTTTATCTAAATCTTTATTTTTCTCCACACCGGTTGGTAATTCTATGGTACCTTAAAGAGTCCATCGTAGTTTCCCCGTGTTAGTGCTGGGTAAAGTTATTCTAGATAATCTTCTTGAGTTAGACATAGTGTACTTTGATATTATTCTTGGTAAGGATTGGCTTTATTCATGCTATGCCACTCTAAGTTGTAGGACTAGATTTGACCCCTCTTCAAGTTTTATGATGAGCTAGTCCTTGAGTAAGAGGGTAGTGTAGTTGTTCCTAAGGGTAGATTAATTTCCTATCTAAAATCTAGAAATATTACATCTAAGGGGTGTATGTGACACTTAGTCTGATTTAAGGATTCTAAGTTCGAGACTCCCAAAATATAATTAGTTCCTATTTTTAGAGAGTTTATGGATGTGTTTCCCAAGAATCTAACTGGATTCCCTCCTAAAAGAGAGATAGACTTCAGAATAGACCTTATTCTAGGCACTCAACCATTTATATTCTGCCACATAGGAGGGAATTTGTAGAACCTAGAGAGTTGAGGGATTATTTGGCAGACCTCCTAGACAAGGGGTTCATCAATCCCAGTATGTCTCCCTAGGGTTCCCATGACTTATTTGTGTGAAAAGAATATGGTTACATCTAAATGTGTATAGATTACCATCATCTAAACAAAGTGACAATCAAAATAAACATCCTATTCGATAATTGATGACTTGTTAGTTATCCTTTTAGGTGTTTTCCACTTTTTGAAAATTGATATTCTTTCAAAATACCAATAACTTAAGGTTTGAGAGGTAGATATCCTAAAACTTCTTTCAAAACTCATTGTGTCCACTTTGAGTTTACGGTCACTTTTTTTATTTAACCAATGCTCCTGCAACCTTCATCGGCCTCATGAACATGGTGTTCAAGAAATACTTTGACCTATTTGTGATTCTTCATTGATGATATTTTGTTTTGGTCAAGATATTAGAAGGAGAATGAAAAACATCTTAGAGTTTTTCTTCAGATTCTTAGCGAGCATTAGCTTTATGCCTGTGAATTTTTGTTAAAGTTATTTGCCTTCATTGTTCATATAATCTCCAATGAGGGTATCTAAGTGGATCCATAGAATATTGATTCTTTTAAAAGTTATCCTAAACCTACCACACCATCATACATGTAGTTTTTTATAGGTCTAGCTGGGTAATTACAAAAGATTTGATCAGGGGTACTCTTTTATAGTCGCTCCTACAACTAATTGACTTAGAAGAAGGTGAAGTTTGAGTGGTCATATGTTTGTGAGAAGAGTTTTAAGGAGTTGAAAACTAAGTTGACTTTAGCTCTAGTTTTAAATTTGTGTGAGTGTTTGAGGGTCTTGTAGTGTATTTTGATGCTTCTCGGGTTTGTCTTGGGTTTGTATTAATGCAATATAATAAGGTGGTCATATGCTTTGAGGTGGCTTAAGCTTCATAAGAAGAGTTATCCCGCTCATGATCTTGAGTTGGCAGCTATAGTTTTTTCCTTGAAGATTTGGAGACACTATTTGTATGGAGTGTATGTGGATGTGTTTACCAACTATATAGCTTCATTACTTGTTTTATTAGAATGATATAAATATTCTTCACAAGAGATGGTTTGAGTTGTTGAAATACTATGATATGAGTGTGATATACCATCTAGGAAAGGCAAATATAGTGGCGGATGCCCTTAGAAGATTATCTTTGGGCAGTTTATCACATGTTGATGAGGGTGCTTGCTACATAGGTGAACAGACTTGCAAACCTTGGGGTGAGATTGATTGGTGCTAAGGATGGAGGCATACTAGTGCTGGAGTCTTATGAATTATCTCTAGTTGTGGAGGTGATAGAGAATAAAGAAAATGATATGGTCTTAGTTCATTTGAAGGGCACAGTTTATAAGCCAAAATTTTAGGTTTTCTCACAAGGAGGAGATGCAGTTCTATTTTGGTAGGATTTCTTTTTCATTACATGTGTTGATGAGTTGAGAGAGAAAATAATCTGAGGTTCATAATTTCAGGTATTCTATCCATCCTGTGGCTACAAAGATGTATATACATATTTGAGAGAAGTGTATTGGTGGAATGGAATGAAAAATGGCATAGCTTAATATGTGGCTGAGTGTCTTAAGTGTTAGCAAGTGAAGGTAGAGCCTTAGAGACCAGCATGAGAGTTGCAGAATTTCAGAATTTCAACATGGAAGTAGTAAGTGATTAATATGAACTTCGCCCCTGGTCTGACCCTAGCTTAGAAGCATGATTCCATATTGGTGATAGTACACCTAATGGCTACATCATCTCGCTTCTTATCTGTTCACACCAACTATTTAGTAGACCAGTATGGGAGGATTTACCTCCAGCAAGATTTTCAAGATGCATAGAGTGCCTTTGTTTATTATGTTAGACCGAGGTAAGTAGTTTACTTTACAGTTTTAGAGATCATCTTAGAGGGGTTTTGGCACCTAGGTTCATTTCAGTACATCATTCATTTGTAGACAGATGATGAGGTTGAGAGGATAATTAAGATATTGGTGGATATGATGAGGGCATGTGTAATCGACTTTAAAGGCAACTGGGTTGGTCATTTTCCTTTCATTAAGTTTGCATACTAGAGTAGGTATCACTCTAGTATCCATATGGCCATATTTGATGCTTTGTATGTGAGGAGATATAGGCCCCCAATTAGATTACTTTAGGTAAGTGAGGCAGTGAAGGTAGGGCCAGAGATTTTTCATGATATGATGTAGAAGGTTTAGATTATCCGATAGAGATTAAGGGTAGCTCAGAGCACATAGAAGTTGTATGAAGATGTACGAAGGTGATATCAATAGTTGGAGAAAGATGACTAGGTATTTATAAAGGTATCTCTAATAAATGGAGTCATGAGGTTTTATAAGAAAGGAAAGATAAGTCCACGTTATATTGGGTTGTATGAAATTTTGAGGAGGGTCTCCTATGAGTGTGACCTTCCAGTAGAGAGAGCGACGCTCCATATGGTTTTCAATGTATCATTGATGAAAAGTGCATTAGTGATTTCTAGTTTAGAATATCAGTATACAAGACAACTTGGCCTATGTAGAGCTCCTAGTACAGATATTAGAATGAAAATTCAACTGATTGACAAACTAAGAGACAACTTTATTTAAGTGTCACAACCCGATTTCGCGGATCATGATGGCACCTACTGTTGGACCAAGGTTAGTTCACTATAATCGTCCCTTAATGTTTTGATTGATGACCAAACCATTAAGTCGAAGATTTAATGTTAATAGAACTCCTACAAATCAAAGGATATATTCGTGGATATGATCGTGTGTCAAAGAAACAATCTGGAGCCTAATTGACTTGCTTTGAGGCATTTCGAGTACTCAAAGTGAAGAAATTGCAAAGAAATAGTAGAGGGTTAGTCGACTAATTTGATAAACTAGTCGACCAATTTTGGACCAAACTGGTCGACCAATCCAAGACTTTAGTCGACCAATCTGAGTTCTAGTAGGGTACTGGAAAGTAAATTAGTCGACCAATTTAAAGAACTAGTCGACTAATTTAAGGTGTTAGTCGACTAAAATGAGACACTAGTCGACCAATATGGGTGTCAGAAGCATTTATGACTTCATTTAATGAGCCATAACGGCTAGTTTTGCTTCACCAATGGCTATATTAGCTTGGGCACCTATAAATACACCTAAAGAATGATTGAACACAAGAGAGAAAAATACTATAACATTATTCATCATTCCAATCTTAAAATCAAGTGTTCATCACCAAAATATAGAGTACAAAGTTCTTGAGCTACTTCTTATATCCTAAATCTTTGTACAATTGATTTATCTTGTATTTGTTGTTGTTATAGAGTTCTCACATAGCTTGAAAGTAAATAGAGTTCTCACTTAGCTAGGAAAGTGATTGTGGGAGTTGAGAGACAATAGGGAGATTGTTTCTAACTCATTTTAAAGGGTAATTCTTGAGCCAAAAGTCAAGAAATTATTGTTGTTGTTGAGTTAGTGAAAAAGCCTAAGTTATTGAACTTAGGTAATGGAGGTAGGCATGGCCGAACCACTATAAATCCATTGTGTTCTTTATTTCCTTTTTTCATTTCCTTCTTCCATTCCGTAAAATGTTCCAAAATACGACACCCACTATTCAACCCCTCTTCTAGTGTTTGTAATCCGCTCCAACACATTTATTAGTCAAAAATACATGAAGATATTTTAAAGTGACCACACTAAGTTCTGAAGGCTTTCTTGTAAATGTCACACTCTCTGAATTTAATTTGATGATACCCACCTGAGATCTATTTCGAGAAGAAATTGGACCCCTGAAGATGGTTGAATAGCAATTCTGGTGATGGGATACTTATTCTTGCTAGTGGCCTTGTTCAACTAGAGGTAATATATACACATTCTAAGAGATCCATCTTTCTTATGCATGAATAGTATAGGAGCACCCCATGGGGATATACTGGGTCAGGTGAAGTCATTTTCAAGGAGATTTGTTAATTGTTCCTTTAGCTCTCTGAGATTTTGTGATGGCCCTTTGGGTCATATTCATGTTTCAGTTTTACTTCTACTTTTATAGTGTTCCAGTAGCGACCCTTAGTCATTCATGACTTACTAAAACTGGTATCTCGGCTCCTTGATAGTTCTACAGCTATCTCAATTTCCCTATTTTACAGTTCAACTTGTGATTTCCTAGAATAGTGGTTGGAATTGAATTTAGACACTTTTGTCAGCTCTAGGATGCAGATTTTGGTCTAGTAGGATTGTTGGTTCTAGTCTCGGGGTTTTCTTGCTTAATTTGATTTTGTTTTTTGGAAATTCAGTTCATTTATAGTTAAGGAGTTGACTTGAGTCAACTTCTGGTGATCGGAGTGCCGGATATAAATTCGATACTTCCATTAGCTCTAGAATGTAAATTTTAGGATGGTAGGGTTATTGGTACACTTTTCAGGGTGTTTAGACTCATTTTAGAGGTCCGGTTGGCTCTTAACTTTCTTGGCTCTTTTAAAATCCCTTTCACTCCAACCTCTATTCTACCCAAATGATATCATAGAGTCGTTTCTTTAGTTCCATTGAGTCTGGAATATTCTTTTCATGCAATTTGCATATTTGATTTGTCAAAATTGGATTTTTTTTACATTCCGAGTCTGTTTTTTAAAGTTATTGGAAATGCTGTCAAAAATATTGCAAGATTGACTGACAAATCAGCCCTTTTATTTCCAGCTTTGTGAACTATGAAAAGCCTTTAATCTTTCTCATTTTCACTCATATCTTAAGCTATGCTTCATTTTTTGAGTTTCTTCTTGATGGGGTTTATTCGTGGAATATTTGTGGAGTTATCGTGAGCATCATTTGGTCACTTCCATTGGGTAATTTCCACTAAATTCTCATTTTTAATTCTAGTTAGAAAATTTTTGTTACATATACTTCGGGCTTACAGGGGAAGTGCCACAACCCAATTTACCCAATTTCACAAATCAAAATGGCACCTACTATACCACTAGTAGGAGACCCCATAGTCTGAAGATGAAGCAGAGGAATACTACGTTAACTGTTGAAGTATATCAAAAGTCAAATGAACCTCTAAGTACAGAAATGATAAAACTGAAATAAGTGTAGTATAACGATGTCTCCGAAATACAATGGAGATCATTATAACGATGTCTCCGAAATACAATGGAGATCAACAAAAACATAAGCCAAAAGAGAAGTAGGAACAAGATGGACGCCAAGCTCACCCTGAATCTCCGATATGAATAAGATCCAAATGAACAACTGTCAGTATACCACAAACGAGAACCTCTACTTGGATCTGCACATATGCAAGTGTAGTATGAGTACAAGTTGCCGAAGCAACCCATACCCAGTAGGCTTCGAGGGCCCACTGAGCACATAACAATAATAAAAGCAGTAAATAACAGAATACAAGCAAAAGGGTCACCGAAGCAAGTAATACAGTAAGTAGAGCTAGCTACTCAAATAAGAATCAAGTATCATATAGACTAATATTGCCAGCTAATCACATAACAGGATCTCAGGCAATGAAAGAAAATGTACCCGGCATCCTTGCAACAACGTATGTGAATAATAATGCAATAAATATGAATTAAAGAAAATAGGAGTAGAACAGGGACGGTATACGGGTAACCTCAAGTGGAAGGGTAAGGATTGAATAATAGTGTACGTCACAACAATCCCACATAACATGAAGTATCATCTATACAATAATAACAACTAAGTAGTAAGAAGAATAATAAAGTAATGCAAATAAAATGCTGACAAGTCCCATAGAAAAAAGTGCAGCGTACACCACAAAAACATACTCACTATTGGCCTTACATCTCAGCCAAGGTACACTAAAGAAAATAAGTGCAGAAAATAACGCGCATATGAGTAACAAATCCTGTGTATGCATCTCCTCCGGTACCCGTAGGTCCAGCAGACAGAACCCATGGAAGGCTAACCTAAATTTCCCAACATATATTTATATCCCCGTACTCTGTATACACCCTCCTTCGCATCGCGTGGAAGCTCGAAAAAAGGTCCATGAGGGTGTGCCACCACGTACAATTCTAACGTTATCATACCCTCACATCCTGAATCATAAAGCCCTAAGGTCTCAAGTCTATCATCTTGTGCCCCATATCAATAATATCGCCAGGTCTAACTCGACCGGTCAAGGTGTATAAAGCCTTTATATCATCATATCTCAACAAATTCCTCAATAAATCGAGTATCACCATGTGTCCATAACTAGTAGGGCCACAATTTTAAAAAGTTGTACTCACTGGTGTACGATGATGAACTCAAGTCCCAGCGCTGTACTCACTGTTGATTTTGGGTCGGACTCAAGTACCAGCATTAATTAGTCAAATGATATTTTCTGGTGCCAGGGTGTAAAGCCTGGGATAAAATAAGTAGAAATAGTATTACCCGGTGCTCGATACCATATCGAGTCCAAAATAGTAAAAAGGCCAATTACTTATATTATCATTAAGTATTCAACTTCCTCAACTCGTATCGTTATTCATCATCATTATCAAAAATTTGTCTTTAGCCTCTACGGCTCAAAATCAAGTAGTGATACCAGCCCAGCCCCAATGCACTCTCAACGAAGCCATAGGCCCAACCTAACGTGTCATGAATGTACGACATATAAAAAAATATATATCCACATAGGTCCATGTAATATCAACACCCTATGCCTCGCATAGGTATCTCTAAATAACATATAATTCACGGCACCATATCAATCAGATGACAAAATATAAATATCAACATGGAACGAACGAAAGAATAGCACAGTATCACTATATTCACCTAGATACCCAACCCAAGGATGCTATTTAGTAAAGTTATTAAAGCTATAAGCCCAGAGATAGCCCTATGGAGCCACCTTTCGTCCGACGATAAAGTGCTTCAATATCACCAAACTTACTCCAACTGATGTCAAACGTGCTCCAAATAATTTGAAACTTGCGCCAATGTATTTTATATGTTAATACGAGTCTAACGGTGTATTTTATGCTAAGTTCTAAATGGGCTTACAGGGCCCGTTTGCCAAAACTGAAAAATAAATTTCTCTATGAGGTTCCCAACATTACCAGGAACTCGTGCTCCAAAATTGAGCACAATTCGAGTGCAGGAAGGTATTCAAAATAGCCCGGACAAATTTGACCCTAAAGGGGTCAAAGATTCAACCTTTATAGATTTAGCATTGGAATTCCGGTGTATAATTGATACTAGAAGCAATGTGCATTCAAATAATGAAGAATTACCCAAAATAAATGGATTATTAGATGATTTAATCAATATCAACTCTTGATGATAAAGGTGGAAAACTAAGAATTTTAAGAAGAAGAAGGGAGAAAACATACCCAAAACCGTGTGGAATCGATGGGAAATATTGTGAGACTTTTCTTGATCTTTGAATGTTGTTTAGGGAAGGGTTTCTGCTAAAAAACGAGTGGAAAAAAACTGTATTTGCTGAAAGTATGAATTGGGGTCATGCAGGAAAAACTTATACTGCCAGGTACGTGCTCATGGCAATCTAAGATCGCATAGTGTACAGGAATGGCTATCGCTATCGCGTGAGGTAGGCTCGAGATCGCATAGAGTACACTGGTCATTTCTTCATCGCGATCACGTGGGTTAGGCTTGCGATCGCATATCACAAATTTACAATGAAGCGCGATCACGTGAAGGCCTATCACAATCACGTAGAAGGACTTTTCTTACACTAGATACATGTTTTGACAATAGTTTTAAGGGAATTAACAAACTCTGAATCACCACTCGAATGCATTCAGAGTCTAATTGTGACTAACCAATTATGTAAGAAGCTTTGAAATGACATACCAGACTTAATGGAATCATCAAAACTGAATTCTGAGGTCGTTTAAGCAGAATGACCCCTCAAACCAAAGATAGTCAAATACACACTTCTCCACCAACACCTTGAAAATGTAATGACAAATCCAGAAATTATACCAACACCTCCACTAGCCTAATTTAATCATCCTAGAGCTACTGGAATCATTCTAATTCTATTCTGACACTCCGAGCATCAAAATACTACTCACACTCCACTTTAGGCCAGAAACTTAGCTAAAATCCACAACTTAGCATAACTTGCAAACAAAAACTCCAAAACACCAACTTAAGGTCGATTTTGAATTTTTTTGGCCTTCCAGAGCCAACGGGCTGTCGGACTATAATTTCGAGCTATTCTTGAAGAAAAGTTGACTTTAGTCAATGAGTACCTAGTTTTAGGCTATAAAACAGGCAATTTGAGATATTTCTCAATCGAGTTGCAAAGGATCCAAACTATAGGTCCCAGCAAGTCGTAATTGACTTGGAGAAACTATGAAAATATTCTAGAGTACAAAACATCGCATATTTATCATAAATGACCATGAGGATCGTTACAACATCCACTACTAAAAGGACTTTCATCCCTGAAAGTTAAGTAAAAGCAAGAAATAAGTGGGAAGAGAATGTACCTGAGGCCTTAAACAACAGTGGGTACTACTTCCGCATCTCACTTTGGATCTCCCAAGTAGTTTTCTCGACCGAATGGTAAATCCATCGAAATTTAACCATTGAATCTCCCTAGACCAAAAATTCCTCACATCCTTAGCCAAAATTTACACAGGCTCCTTAATAAATAATAGATCACCATCTAGCTGCATTGAATCCTCCCGAAGGATATGAGAGTCATCGGGAATGTACCGCTGCAACATCAAAACATGGAATACCGAATGAATAGCTTCAAGCATAAGAGGTATGGCCAACCTATAGGAAACATCACAAACTCTCTCCAAAATCTCATATCTCCCGATATACCTGGGACAAAGTTTTCCACGTCTACCAAATCTTATCACATAATATATACGAGATATCTGCAAAAACACTTTATCACCAACCCCAAACTCTATGGTGCAAAGCCTATGATCAGCGTTGCTCTTTTGCCTACTTTGGTTGCCCTCAATATCTCCTGAATTAACTGAACCTGATCAAGTGAGTTGCGCAACAAGTCTGTAGATTGGACTCCGGCCTCAAAACCATCAAACCAACTAATAGGTGATCTACACTGCCTACCGTACAATGCCTCAAATGGTGCCATCTCAATTCTGGAGTGATAGCTATTATTATAAGAAAACTCAGTCAACAGTAGGTGCTGATCACAAGAACCACAAAAGTCTATCACACACGCTCTCAACATATCCTCCAACACCTAATTGTCTGCTCAAATTGACCATCAGTTTGTAGATGAAATGTCTTGCTCAAATGCACCTCGGAACCCAAGTCTCACTAAATAGACCTCTAAAAATATAAAGTGAACTGGGTGCCTCTATTAGAAATGATAGAGACAGGAACACAATGTAGTCTCACCACCTTACAGATGTAAATTTGAGCTAGACGCTCAGCTTTATAAGAGGAATAAGTAGGAATAAAGTACACTGACTTGGTCAACCTATCAACGATGACCCAAACAGTATCAAAACCTCTACTAGTCTACGGAAACCCAGAAACAAAGTCCCTAGTCACTCGCTCCTACTTCCAAGCTAGAATAGGGAGTTTTTGCATCAAACCTCCTAGTCTCTGATGCTCATACTTTACCTGTTGACTGTTCAAACACTTAGAAACATACTCTGTAATATTCCTCTTCATCCCACTCCACCAGTACAATTTTTCATAGATCACGATACATCTTAGATGCACTAGGATGAATTGAATACCTAGAGCTGTAAGCCTCACACAAGATCAACTGCACCAAATCATAAACCTGAGGTACACATATGGAGCCATCATACCAAAGAGTCCCAACTGAATCAATAGAAGCCCTGCTGACCTCTTCGTCTTATGCCTGATCATGAAGAGAAACTAAACTCTTATCCTCGAGTTGTCACTGCTGAATTTAATATATCAAGGAGTATTTGGCCTCAACACATGCCAATACACGTCTGGGATATAAAAGGTCAAGATCAACCAACTGATTAGCCAACAATTAAACTTCTACGACTAATGACCTCTCGAAAATTGACAAGGCTGCTAAGCTACCCATACTGGTTGCTTTCTGGCTCAAAGCACTTTCCACAACGTTTACCTTGCCTGGGTGATAGAGAATGGAAAGGTCATAGTCCTTCAGTAGCTCAATCCACCTTTGCTATCTAGAATTCAACTCCTTCTAGCTCATAATGTACTGAAGACTATGATGGTCAGTAAATATCTCACACTGGACCCCTTACAAATAATGTCTCCAAACTTAAGGGTAAACACTACTGCTGCCAACTCTAAGTCATGAGTGGGGTAATTACGCTCATGCACCTTTAACTACCTTAAAGAATATGCAATAACTCAACATTTCTTCATCAACACATACCCCAAACAAATAGTAGAGGCATCACAATAAATAGACAATCCTTGACCCTCCACTAGCAAGGTCAAAACTGGTGCTGAAGTCAATAAGTCTTTGAGCTTAGGGAAGCTTAACTCA
>JBDJHY010620494.1:0-16289 GCA_039654485.1 Withania somnifera | reverse complement strand
TATATAAACCAAAAAGACAAGCATCTGGACCAAACTCGAGATAGATAAAGTGAAACCCAGAATAGTGTGCCACTCAGAACCTCAAAAACCTAGATTCGCTATGGTATTGTGTGACTGCCAATGTTTAGTTTTATGATTTTGGCGTTACATGTTGCCAATTTTTGGTGTTGTTTATATTACACTCGATTATTCTATAACTGAGTTAGTGGCTTCGGGGTTTGATGGAAGTTTATGGTCATGTCCTCGATTGGCGACGAGAGTGGGGGTGGGGGCGAGGGCAGGGGTGGTAAGGGTACCCATGGAGCTCTTAGGTTAAAAGTTGGGTCTTGAAACATAGGGACATTGACGAGGAAGTTAGAGAGTTAGTGAAGATTCTTATGAAGAGGAAGATCAACATAGCTTATGTTCAGGAAATCAAATGGGTTAGAAATAACGATAAGGACGCAGGGTGAGTTTAAGTTATGGTACTCAAGAAGCTTGAGGAGTAGCAATGAAGTAGGTATTTTAGTAGACAAGAAACTCAAGGAGCAATTGGTAGAGGTTAGTAGGGCGAATGGTAGGATAATGTCAATAAGCTAATTTTGGGAGGGCTTACTATTAACATGTAATTAGTGCATATGTATTCCAAGCGGTATGAGGTCAAAAAATGCTTCTCTGTTCTAAGTGTTGGATGAGGTTGTGAGAGGCATGTACTGAGAAACTAATTTTAGGAGAGGATTTTAATGGTCACATAGGGACCATTTGAGTGGACCATTTTAGCGGCTTCGACTTTGAGTATAGAAATGAAAGAATTGTTTCGTTTTAAACTTTTCGAAAGCTTTTAAGTTAGTCATAACTAATTTGAGCTTCTATAAGAGGGGGAAGCACTTGGTGACCTTTCATAGGTAGGCCTAGACAGATAGATTATTTGCTCCTTAGGAAGGGTGATAGAGATTTATGCAAGGACTGCAAGGTTATCTCGAGCGGGAATCTTACAGCCTAACATAAGCTTGTGGTTATGGATTTAGATATCAAAAGGATGAAGAAGAAGACTGCATATGCCCAACCAAAGATTTGATGGATGCCTTGCTAAAGACAAAGCTCAAGAGAATAGAGCAAAGTTAGTGGCTATAGGGACTTGGGGAGTAGCGGTGACACATATAGTGTGTGGTCTAGGATAGCTGACTGCGTTAGAGAAACGACAAGAATGGTTTAGGGGTCTCGAAGGGTTACTTAAACGGGAATATAGGGGATTGGTGGTGGAATACAGAGGTCCAAGGACAAGTGAAAGCCATGAAGGCTTCTTACACAATGCTATTGGAAAACTTAGACGAGGAGGACACGAGGAGGAATAGGGAAGGACTTGAGAAAATGTAGAAGGAATCGAAGCTAACCGGGACACTGATAGTATGTGGGCTAGGACAACCGACTGCATTAAGGAAGCAACAAGAGAGGTGTATTTGTTGGAGCAATATAGGGGACAAAAAGAGTGACTTGTATATGATGTTCATCAACCTAGAAAAAATGAATGATAACGTCCCTAGGGAGGTCCTTAGGAGATTTCTGGAGTTTAGAGGTGTATTTGTGGCTTATATTAGGGAAAATGAAAAACATATACAATGGAATCAAGACCCATGTTAGAACAATGGTAGGAGACTGACACTTCCTGATCATGATGGGATTGCACTAGAGATCAATCCTTAGTCCATCCCCTTTTGCCTTAGTGATGGATGAATTGTTATTCAAGGAGAAGTGTCGTGGTGTTTTCTATTCACATATGACATAGTATTTATTAATTGACGAGACATGCGGTGGAGTTATCAAAAGCTGGAAGGTTTGAGATAGGCCCTAAAGACTAAAGTTTTCAAGTTAAGCATGACTAACACAGAGTATTTGGAGTGTAGGTTTAGTGACGTAACACTTAAGGGAAAGAAGGAAGTGAGAACGATGCAAAAATCATTCCTAAAAAAGGGAAGCTTCAAGTGTCTTGGGTCTGTAGTCCAAGGAGAAAGAGATATCAATGGTGATGTCGCACATCATATAAGGATGGGTAGAATAGAGGCTCACATCTGAGGTACTTTGCAATAAGAACATGTCGCCAGGGCTTAAAGTTATGTTCTTTAACCAGTATCTCATTAATCATTGTTTAATAGGGGCAAATTTTATATGGGCTAGAGCAGGGAACTCCATATCAAAATCAAACTTGATTGATTCTTGGTGTCCACTGAATGAGAGGGGATGATATCAAATGTATTGAAAGTTCCATTGCCGAAGTTGACCTTGAGCCATTTGCCTATCATGCCAAGATGATGGTAGAAAAAGGGGCCTACATATTCCGTTTAGGTTCAACATATGGCTCGGAGCACCATATTTTGAAGATATAGTAGAAGTTTTGTGGAAGTTACCAATTTAAAAAAAAAAACAGAACTTTTCTGGAATGGGTATGAAGTTGTCGCAACACCCTCTTTCCGAATTTCTAACAAGCTAAAATTGTTAAAAAAGAGATGTAAGGAAGTAGAATATAGAGGTGTTTAGTAGGGTGGGAGTTAGAATGAAGGAGTTAATTGAGGTGGTAGAGTTATAGTTTGTTATACAGTTGTGTAAATGATCTCGCAATGTGCTGAAATGGACCACAATTACCTATATCTCGTCGAAGGGATGCGGACGTTAGAAGATAGAGAGAGGGTTAGGATAAAAAGGCGAAGCGGTAGGTCGCTACTTTAGCAGTTGCTCAAGAGACTAGTGGAGACAAAAGTCGAGGGCGTTCTTGTTGAAAGAGGGGTATTTTTATACAAAGTTTTTTCATAGAGTTATGGCAGCAAATCAGATATGGGACTTTATTGGGGCATTAATGTGAACGGAGAGGTGTACTAGGAGGAAGAGGTAGTGAAGGGGGCAATTGGGTTTTATGAACATTATTCGAAAAAGATGTCCGATAGAGACTGAAATGGGGGGTGGGGAGTGGGGAGTGGGGAGTGGGGAGTGGGGAGTGGGGAGAGCTTAGTTTTTAGCTAGATTTGGGGGGGGGGGATGAGGGAGCGGTTGGAAAGAGCTATAGAAGAAGTAGAGGTTAGGGAAGTGGCGACGAGTTGTACGGGGGATAAGGCTCCAAGACCTGATGGATTCACCCTAGCTTTGTTTTAATAGTTTTGTAGGAGAGTTAAAGGTGAGTGATGGAGAGCATTGCTAGAATTTCAAGCTATTGGAGAGTTGGAGACAGTCTTAATGCATCTTTCGTTACTATTGTGCCTAAGCAGAAAGGAGCGACGAGCATGAAGGACTTTAGACCTACTAGTCTGTCAGGAAGCATTTACAAGATTATCTCTAAGGATGCCCTCTAATAAGCTAAAAAAGGTTCTGATTGAGACGGTGTCTACTTCTTAATATACTTTTTGGATGGAAGATAGATTCTGGTGCAATTTTGGTGGTAAATGAAGTGGTTGACTCCAGAAAGAAGAAAGGGGTGCTAGGTAGATTATGTAAGTTGGACCTTGAGAAAATGTACGACCATGTGAATTGAGATTTCCGGGATTTCATAATGGTGAAGATGGGCTTTGTCGATAAATGAAGGAGATGGATCAAGTGTTCATTCCTATTGCTAGATACTCTGGTTTGACGTGGGCGTCTGGTGGTTCTTCGGGGAGTTTGAAGGGCTTGGGGAAAGGGGATCCTTTATGTCCTATATTATTCATTTTGGCGATGGAAACTCTGAACAAGATGATGGATAGGGCTGTTAGTGGAGGTCTATTATAGGGTTTTGATGATCCCTTCAGAGGGCATAGTAATGTGATAGTTACACATCTTTTATTCGTAGATGATACGTTGGTCTTTTGTGATGCAAAGGTGTCTCAACTAGATCATTTGTGACAGATTCTTTTGTGTTTCCAGGTTGTATCAGGCCCTAGGATTAATCTCAGAAAATGTGATATCATACTAGTAGAAGTGGTAATATCAAGAAGATGACGTAGGTGCTGAATTGCAAGGTGGCTACTCTATGTACTACCTATCTCGGATTACCACTAGGTGCATCAAGCAAAGATTTTGTAGTGAGGAATCCAGTGATCATTCGAGTATAGAAGCATCTAGCAGTATGTCAAAAGAGGTACTTGTCGAAAGTGGGCAAGGAAGTATTGATCAAAAGGGTACTCTTTCTTGCATTCCTACATATTTCAAATCACTTTTGCTGGCCCTGACTAAGTGACTAAAAGGTTGGAAAAACTTCAGCGTAACTTTTTATGGACATAGAGGAACAGAAGATATTTTTGATGGCACCCCAACTCCTATCCCTACTCGTAAAGCAAGATGTTTGAATAATCTTTTTGGTTGTGTTAATCTCTCTCCTGTACTTGGTGTCAATTCTTTCCTGGAATTTATAAGCAGCATAGATCCTCGTTGTTAGCTTCTTAGATAGCTTGTTTTCCCTTTTTGGGAGCTGGTATTTTCTTTCTTTTATAATCTGTGCATCTTCTTGATGCTTTGTTAATGATATCCTTCTTATTTCATCAAAATGAGTTGGGAAGTATCATGTGAATTAGAGACATGTCACAGCTCCAAAGGAATGGGGAGGTCTGGGAGTGAAAGGGCTCAAGGTGTTCAGTAATGCTTTGCTAGGGAAGTGGACATGGAGTTTTAGAAGAGAGCAGAATACTTTGTGGAGGGGAATGGTAGAGAAAAAGTATGATATCATGGAAGGTGGATGGAGGACTAGAAACATTACAACTCCATTTAGGTGTGGATTATGGAGGACTATTTTGTAGGGATGAGAAGATTGCAGTGGTCATATTTCTTTTAAGGTTAGGGATGGAAACAGGATTAACATTTGGGCACATAAATGGTGCAGGGAGAGCAAGTTGAGGGAAGTCTTCCCTAATATACCGAGTGTCTGGCTATAGAGAGGTGACAGTCCAACAAATTCGTAGGTCACACAAGGGGATAATTCTCTGGGATTTGAGATTCATAATGAACCTCTAGGGGATGGAAAAATTTCACCACTTGACTGAGATATTGTATGGGCTGGATAATCCAGCCAACAGTTCAGATGCATGGAGCTGGCAGGCGAGTGGAAACGGTTTATTCACTGTCAAATCATATTATAAGAGTTCATTGGTGAGAGAGCATTGTACTTTCCTTCATGATTCCATTTGGATACCTAGAGCACCGAGAAATATATGTTTCTTTGTGTGATTGGCAGCGAGGGGTGTGATCTTAACTGCGGAAACCTGATAAAGAGATCACCTATGTAAGTTGATGCTTCATGTGTTAGAGTTTGGGAGAAAATGTACATCATATTCTATTGCACTGCAAAGGGGCTCATAGGTTGTGTAGGGTGGTTCTTAATTTGTTTTGGATGCAATGGGTGATGCCGGGCACAATGAAGGAGGCTTTACAGAGTTGGACCTACAGGAGGGGAAAAAGAAGACCAAGGACTTGGAGTGTTGCCCCCTTAGCATTCATGTGAGTTATTTGGGAAGAGAGAACAGAAGGGCTTTTGAAGGGGTGGGATAAGATTTGGTAAAAATGCAAATTAGTATTTGCCTCTAGTTTCTTTTTGGATATTCCTATGAGGTCCCTATCCCTATAGTGGATTGGATTTTTTTTGTCGAGAATCATTATTTTGGTGTAGGTTCTCTTCTTTTGGTATATGGTTTGTACAAGGAATTTCCAGAATTGTCAATAAAAGTATTCACCTCATCAAAAAGGAAGGTGTGGAGGTCAAGGATTAGGCTAGAAGGTTAGTATATAATTGAAAGTTGTCGCACTTTATGTGGGAGGCATGGGGGCTAGCCTCATCCCCTCTCCTCTTTATTAGTAGTAGTATTTAGTAACTACTTAGTTTCTTATTTTTCAATCTGTATTACCGTCTGAGGCTTCATTTTTATTTTATATATTGCTATTTTACTGTCATATTTTCTTCCAACCCTGCATCAAATGCTTCTCTTTTGAGCCGAGAGTCTTTCGAAAACAGTCTCCCTACCCCACAAAGGTAGATAAAGTCTACATACACGCTACCCTCCCAGACCCCACTCATGAGATTACACTACGTATATTGTTGTTGCATATTTTTAAGGAGTTTTTGATAGTTATAGATACTGTGCCATCCATATTTGCTTCGGTTTTATTCGTATGCCCTCTAGCTGTGTGAAACCTGCTTGCAGTTCTTTCCCTTGAATTTAGCTTTCAGTACGCCAAGTCTGGTAATGGTTTGAGAACCTGCAGGATCTTAAAGGGTATCTTATTGCTCAAAGACCACAAATAGTAATATGCTAACGATATCAATATCTTTTATTTTGGTTTCATCACTCCCATCTTGAAGGAAAAGAGTTGACCAGATTCGTGCCTTGTCACAGTATCAAAAACGACTGGACCATAGCCATGACGAATATGCAGTTGAAGACTTAAACATGGTGTGAACATCAATAATTGGATAGATTGCTGATGACTATGCTGGTTTTTGAGCACTCGCTGAACAAATATAAACTTATATGTTTGAAGTGTGGACTCGGAACAGCTCTGTAAGAAGTTGTATCTCTACTTAAAAGTAGCTTGAGAATAGCATGAATGCATCCAGGACCTTTTCCCCTCCATGTTACTTGTCATTCTGAATCCAGCTGTTTATGAGCAACTTCTGCTCAGAAAAAGGTTCAGAATATACATCATCTAGAAATTAAGGACCACGGTTGTCAAAAGATCAAATAAATGGGACTAAATGGGCATGGATGCCAGGGATTGGGGACCAAATCTACAATTTATCCTAGATGATCTCAGTTCCTGTTAGACTAATGGACACTGTGCTGAAAATCAATCAACATATGGCTCGAGAGGCGAGAAAATTAAATTACTCTATGTTTCATGTTTAACATATGCACAATTTAGGGAAATTTGGGTATTTTGTGTTTCATGCATGTGTTCAGATATTATTTGCTGAACATCAGACACACAAATTCTAAGCATCACTGAATCAAGTATCCTGTAAAGCATGAGATTATTGATAAACACAAAAAGGTGGGATATAAGTGGTTAATAGAACTTACGCTCGACGCCACAATGTTTACATGGCCCTTGTCTACCCATCAAATCTGGTTCTGAATGATTCCAGTTCAAATCTGGTTGAATGTGCTGCTGCTAACTGTTAGAGTTTGATTTGCTCTCAAAAACTAAAATGTCTGAGTGAGGTGATGGATCAGTAGATATATATAGACAGATAAGAGATCGGTAGACTACAGATGGTTCTTTTTATGGAAATAGATGAATCATGATAGAGTTGTCATTAACTTCGATCTATTCTGTTTCGCGTTATGACAGCTCATCAACTTTGATTACTACTTACCAAAAGAGAAAAACATTGATTACTGTAATTTCTCAACTATTTACTCTGTGACTCCAAGAGAGAAGTCTTAGATTCTCTATAAAAAGAAAAGGGGGTGGGGATTTGGGGAGTGGATTGGGTGGGTGAAAGCTGAATTTGGTGAATATTCATAATTTTCCTTTAATCTAGTGGTCAAGGCTTATTAAGCAACAAATCTTAAGGCAAGGGGGTGCTGAATAATTTCAAAATGATAAATCAAATATCTAAGAATGAGCAAATAAAAGAGTTGCCAAAATAATAAGGATGTATAATGCGGTAATTGCCTGCAATGGTGGAATCAGATTTAGTATCAAGGAAGGTCCTCAGATTACATTACTGAGAGTAGATCCAGAAAAGAATGACTACATTCATTTTCTTTGCAACAATGTTTTTTTACATCTATTTTTCCTTTGCGCTAGTAGAATAATCAAATGAACCGTTTTGCCTAAATATAAGATGGTTTGAAGTCCACACAGGTGGCTCCGGTGGCTGATAATTGAATAAATTTCTTACTTGGTGAGCATGCCTCAACTTGCGATGTAATAGAAGACTCAGATATTAATATAGAGCTAGATATTTCCTTGAAAATTTCCTTAAAGTCTTTGGCTCCTTGATTCTGATTTCTTGTGCACCCGGAAACCACAGTGCCATATGGTTTTACAAAAGATCGTGTCTTAAGGCAATTTTGTCCCTGTAAAAAAGGCTTTTTAAAAGAAGAAATCACGTGAGTTTGATTATTAGAACAAAATTGTTTTCTAGAAGAACAAACAAACATTTTTCAAAAGAAAAAAAAAACAACCTTTTGTTAGTTTTGTTTTACTCAAACCAAAATTGAACCAACTTCTACATTACCCCCAAAATTCTAAATATTATCACTTTGGCCCTCTTCTTGTAAGTTAATTTACTCTTTAATCACCTTCTTTCCCAGAAAAAGTGCAAAGAAAATCAGTTTCTTAAAACTTCTCAATGGACTGTTTGAACAGATCTTAGTGAGTTGCCAAATCATGGATGTTCTCATCTTTTTCTTGGCAGTTCTATTGTCAATTTAAGAGGTCCTTATCTCAACACTAGTCCTGAAAACTTGACTCGTGATATTTTGGTAAGATGATATTGACTCATCTAAACAAGATTTCCTTGTTCTTGAAATGCAGTGCTATTATGGTCTTAGCAACCATTTAATTGTTTAATGGACTCAGCTATGAATGTTTCCTTTTACAGGCGAGAGCTTCCCTTCTATTGAAATGCAGCAGCGACACACTTATTTTTTCCATCTTAGCATGCTTGGGCACATTTATTTGTCACAATTGACAGAAGTTCATGTATCTAGGCATTCCCTTTATGCCATGTTTACCGACTTCTAAATAACAACCGCTGTTATGTCTCATTCCAAGCAAATTGGGCCGACTCTATAAATCTTCATTGTCTTGCTTTATTTAAGCTCATCTCATCGTGCTTAGTGATGTAAAAATACTTATTCCATATTTAAGATTACTAACGAATTACACATGCATGTTACATAATATATAGAATATTACTATAGCTATTGAACGCCTATATGTAGAATTAGAAGACAAAAGTAGGGATAAAAAATTGTCAAGCTAGCCAATGCGAAGAAGGGGAGGGCACGTTCCCTAGACCAAGTGATGTGCATCAAGGATGGAGACAGCAAAGTACTAGTGGAGGAGACACTCATTAGACAAAGATGATAGTCATACTCCTATGATCTCTTGAACAAAGAGGGGTACAGTGTCTTTGGGAGAGTTGGAGCACTTTGAGAAGCGTCACCGTTTTGAGTGCTAGGTGTATAAAAGTTGAGGAGGTTAAGGGTACTACTGATAGGATGCACAGGGAAGAGTGACCGAGCCTAATGAGAATTCGGTGGAATTTTTTAAGAGTAAGACAGGTATGAAGTGATGATTAGGTTGTTCAGTATCATTTTAAGAAGACGGAAATGCCTGAACAATGGAGCTGGAGTAGAATAATCGCTTTGTACGATGACATTCAAAATTGCATCAACTATAGGAATATCAAGCTACTAAGCCACATTATGAAAGTTTCAAAGAGGGGTGTGGAGCTAAAGGTGAGGAGGGGCGTGTCTATTTTTGAGAATTAATTTGGACTTTTGTGGGGGTTTGACTAGAAAGTTATCCATCTTGTAAGGAGACCGGTGGGCGGTATAGGGAGAGGGAGAGGGAGATGGAGAGGGAGAGGGACTTACACATGGAGTTTATCTACCTAGAAAAGACATGACATAGACCCAAGAGAGGTTTTATGGAAATTCTTAGAGGTGTTGTTGTGGTGTCCACTAGGGCGATCTTGAACATGTATGATGAGCCAAGATCAGGTAAGGACAATGAGAGGAGACTCAGAGCAAAATTTCAATTGTGATAGAGTTGCACTTGGGATAATTGTTAGCTCGTTTTTATTTGCGTTGGTGAGGTGCTGTTGTGATGTTATTTGACGAGACTTGTGGTGGGGTTACCGCTAAGCTAGAGGTTTGGAGACAAACCTCCGAGACAAAAGGGTTCAGGTTGAGCATGACCAAGACAAAATACTTAGAGTTTAAGTTCACTGACGTAACACATGAGACTAGTGTGGAAGTGAGGTTTGATACCCTGACTATCCAAAAGAGAGGAAGTACCAAGTATCTTGGGTGAATTATCTAAGGAAACGGGGAGCTGGCTATCATATCACACATTGTATTGATGAAAAGTGATGAAATAAAGTCTCTTTTTTTGGAGTCTTGTGCGAAAAGGTGTCACTAAAATTTAAAGGCAAGTTCTATAAAGTGGTCTTAAACCAACTATATTGTATGGGAAAAGTGTTGGCCGGTAAAAAACTCTCACGTTCTGAAAATGAAGTTGTGGAAATGAGGATGTTGAGATGGATCTGTGGACATACTAGGAGAGATAATACTAGAAATGAAGATATCAAGAAAAAGAGTGACCTCGGTGGAGAAAAAGATGTGGGAAGCGAGACTGAGATGGTTTGGGTATGTGAGAGAAGATACCCTCATTTTCCAATGCAGAAGTGTGCGTGATTGATTGTGAATGGTTTCAAGAGAGATAGAGGCAGGACAAAGACGTATTGTGGATAGAGATTAGATAAGACATAGCAGAGTTCCAAGTTATTAAAGACATGACCTTGAATAGGAGGTTATGGAGGTCACAGATTAAGTGGAGGGCTATTAGGTAGGTGAGGTTGTCTCGCTTTTTTTATCTGTTCTGTAATTTCTTTGTGGTTTCTGTTTTGTTGTCTCTGTTCTGCTATTTTGTTTCTGTTTTATAATTTTTTTGGTTATTTATCCAAGTAAATTTAATAGTCTTACTATTGTAATAAATTGCACTTCAAAAGATAAAAATGTGCGCTTCGGAGAGGCAAGCCTTCATCACTTTTTTCCTCTTCTTGCTCTCCAAAACACTGGGTAGAGATAAGATCTGCCTACACTCAATACTCCTTAGATCCTGCTTGTGGAATTTCACTGGGTATGTTATTTTTTATTTTTTTTTTGTTTGTACTGGCTTTATAACCCTGTTATCTGCTTCTCTGTGATGCCAAAAATATGTTTTGACATGGGAATAGGAGAAGAAGGCTGATCTTAGTTGTGTGTGTATTCTTCTTGTATTCATTTCGTTGCATGATACTGCAGGATTTTTTTTGGTTATGACACTTGCATAATTGGATATAGAATTTTGTAATTAACTTCAATTACTGCTGTGGGGAAATATAAGTCAGGGTGCCCGAGAGACTTCCTTTTATGGTTCTTAATGGTTTAGCAAAGCTACCGTTTAATCTAAAAATTATGAAGCATTGTATTAGAATCTCAGTGGCTCTTTCTTATCAGCAGCTAATAGTTTGTTCTTGTTTGCCTAGTAAGTAATTGGGAAAATCCAATCTAAAGATGATCATTTTAGGAAGCATGTGATCGTCTTAATTTTTAACTCTATCAACTACTTAGTCTTCCAGCTCTGTGACATATCAGGGTCTCCTTGCCAGATCTTTCTTTTTAACTTCCTATCAAACATAACTTGGAAATGTTTGAATATACTAGATACTATTGTGTTTGTTAATTGAGAGCAGTAATAATGGTATTCCCCTTGCTTGCTGGTTTACTCGAATGTGAAGTAGGCACACTATGTTCAGTATATTAGAAACAGGAGGGAGTCCTTTACCCCAGGAACTTGTATGTATTAGTTCTAACTGTCAATCAGCTTAATCTAGTGAAAACATTATTTATGGCACTTGTGAGTTGTGATATTTTCAGTTCATATATCAAACTTGTGTTAAATAGCGCATTATTGGTCTTACTGCTTTGAAGATTTCCACACACTGTCACACATCATGTTTGTTATCTGGTACTGGAGTATGTTTGAAGTTTATAATGTCTATACGGTAAACTCTTTTGTCTGTCTCCGGATGCTGGTCCTACACAGATGTTCTGGCTTAACCTCTGCCTCTTTATAATATTTAACTAGGTGGACTCTCAAAAATCTAAAGTTCAACCTGAAAAACAAAGAGACCGTACCCATCAGTCACCCAACCAACTTTGACCCGTATGAAATATGAGCAAGTAGGGTTATGTTCCCTTTTGGTTTGACCCATTTTCAATCATCCCATTTGCCACCACGACTGATTTATATATACCTCTATAAAAGAGGGATGTAGGGCTGGTGACGTGGTATCCTCTATTACTAGCATTCACATTTATCTTTTTTGTCGAGTTTTTGCCTTTTCCACTTCTTAAAATATTTTTAAAAAACTATTTATTAAGCAGTCACCTCTTTTCCCTCAAGCATAAACCTGACACTTCTTTTATTGCTCTAATTCTCTTCCTTTCCCAAGCCTATCTCATCTCCTCTTTCCTTCTAGCTCCTTTTTCCTTCCCTCTTTTTCCTCTTCTCATCACAGGTACTCGCCAAGGTAAACATCCTCCTCCTCGCTACAGTTTTGGGTTTTAGCCCAATTAAACAAACTCAACCGTTTCAGAAAAAACAAGAGTTTGCAAATTCCCTGTGAAACGGTACAAACCAACATCTGGACCCCTCAAACTCTCTCTCATGAACTCATCATCATGGTACTTCTCTCCTCTCTCTGCAAATTTCTTGAATTATCATTTAAACTTTTTATCACATTTTAGGTTCTGGGGTTAGGTAATTTGGTGTGTTTGTATTTGAGATTTAGTGTTTTGGCTTTTAGAATTTCCAGATTTTTATTCTTAAAATGTGTCTTTCCCTTGCTAATTGTCCTGAACACCCATCTGACATATTACTGTTCAGAAAGAAGTGTTGAAGTTCTCACGTTGGATGTTGATATTGGGTATTTATTGTCTTTATATTTAGCCCTTAGTGTCGTTTGATAATTTAGGATTCGTTTAGCATTTCTCTCCTTACGACATGTGATAATGCCCTCAATTTGGGTTCTGTCACTGGGTAGTTTTGTGTCTTATATTTGAAAGAGTGGTTTTTTGAGAATTATAGTTTGCATTCTTTTGATATCAAAATGGTGGACATATATATTTTACAATTCTAGTCAAATGTCACTTAATTTGAATATCGGGAGGCAGTTGAAGTGCACAGATTATCAATAAGAGTTGCAAGCAGGCTCTGGACAGCAGTTCCTATATGCATAATTTGGGAGTATCTGTCTTGAGAGAATCAGTAGATTCTCAGCAAATTGTCAACCATTATTAGATCAAGGTGTTCTTTTGGTTCTCATTTCAGATTAATGTAGGCGATATTAAATTTTGTCATAGCAATATTTGAGCTTTCTTTTTCTTTTTCTGATAACTCTGGTGTCCGGGTCAGCTTCCCGCAACTCGACTAAATCCACGGGATACCTATCACCTCCCACCTGCAATATATACTAGGTATCACCTAATGTTTTTATCGCTCCCTAAGAACTTAATGTTTAAGGTTCTTTAACCCACTTCATTGACCACTAGACCATACACTTGGGTGCGCTATAATTGAGCATTTTGATCATTCATCTGCTGTCAAAAGAGACTCTTGAAGGTTTCTTTTTACTAGCTCTTTTTTGGAAAAAAGATTAATTATATCGGATTTTGGGAGTTTGTTTTATAGATCTGTTTTGTAGATCCCATTAGAATGGTAAAGGCGTATGATATAACTGTTGTGTAACACTTTTAAGGTGGTGCTGCTAAAAGAAAAGCAACATTAATATTGGAAAAACACATCTTTTAATAAGAAAAAATTGAAAAATCACTTATATTTTTGGCTGGATGTCTCCAAAAAGACTGAAAAGCATTCATCTCTTCTGTTTTCACTCAATTACAGTTGGGCTTGTAATGAAGTAACTGAGACAGGGAGAAATTGGAAACGAAAAAAGAACTGGTTTGATTTTCAGAGAGTGGTTATTCAACTTCTGGTGTTTGCCTAAAAGTCAAATGTGAAGAGACTTTACACTCTTTTGACAGGTTTGGAGAAACCTTGTCGCTTCTCCTTGGGAGAAAAAAATACAAATTGGATACCTACAGTGAAAAATATTAGAATTCAAAAGAATTAGAACTTCCTCAGAGTTATTCTTGTATTACTTTGTTCCTCACATATCACTGTAGAGTTGCTTGACTATTATAATTGATTTTCTTTCACTTTACATTATTATAGATAAGAAACCATAGAGAACAATTGAACCATTTGTGAGAAATCTCTGGTATAAAATAAGCCTGAGGACGGTATTATATTTCATATTTGATTAGTATATATGTGTTTCTATTTATATTTTTCCTCTTTTATCATTACGGAGCTTAGATCTATTTTGCTCTACTTTGCCTCACAATCTTCGGAAAAGTAGGATGTTAGAATGCTTTTGCTTGATTTTTAGTTGTTTATAGCAATCTCTACATATTTTGGTTATTTTGGCGTAGACTTATTTTCTGTTTAGGTGGATCAATATTTAAGATTCATATGTCACTTCATTAAGAAGCCATACAATATAAACCTATTGATTAAATTTTAAGTTGTCGCACCATATAAGATTTTCTGATCAATTTTCTTGACTTCTATATGATTTCAGGTTGGTGTTGCATTAAAAGTGCACGCACGTACCACTTTTTATGCGTCTAAATAATGAGAAATGACTCATTCAGTACTGCATGATTATGGGAAAAGGACAGAGACTTGAAGATTTTTCTTCGTTAACTCCTTTTTGAGAGTAAAGGTTTTTCTGATATCCTTGTTATGTGACATCAAGTATAAATAAGTTTTATTCTCAGCGTACTAATCTTCATTCATAATCCAAGCATAAATGTAGAAATTTAATCTTTTGTTATAAATATGGTGATACCTTAAAACATGATTAATAGATTTATATGTATGATTCTTAATGAACTATAGATCTTACATGTTAGCACCTTAACTTGGTCCAAAGACATACAAGTTTACTTCAGACTACTAGACATTGAAATACTATGAAATGAAACACCTTCAGATGAGAAGGATGTTCATTTTGATAGTCTACTTTATTAAGGTTGGTACTGAGGGACATGTGGATATTGCATGTGTCGGCGTGGCGCCATATAGTTTATGCTTGTGTTTATTCAAATGTAGGGATTGCAATTGAAGATGTGCATTGAGTTATCACAAAAATTTGTTTATGGTGCATTTTAGTTAACAAAGATAGTGCAACTGGATGTGTCATGTGGAAGCTCTTTGCAATGAGATACTGCTGAAATGCTGGACTAAATCTATTATGTGTAGTCTCATTGTATATGATAAGAGAATTTTAATTTTAGGTTGTTGCTCAGAGCATGTGCACACCATAATGAGAAACGGAGATGTCTTTATTTCTTGAGAAAATATGTTCTTTAAGAAGCAATTTTTCAAATTTATACAATTTCCCAAAGAAGTGTATCCCTTTGATTCTTCAAAGCTTTCATTAGTAAAATTTTAATTTTTAAAAAAATGATATTACTTATAGTATTCTCAGTTCTGAAATAGTATACATGTATACTAATAGTTCTACTTTTAATCACTTCTTCTCTTTATTATAAAGTGGACAGGTCGTTTCTCTTAAATCAAGCTAAAGAAGAGTTGATTGGCTTTTACTATTTTTCTAAAACAAAGAAAATCAAAAATAAAACTTTAGTAGTCATACTCATAATTTGGTTCCGCTTCAAAGCTCGAGTAATTTTCCTTGTATTTAATAAGAAAGAGCTTTATATAGTCTTCATTTAATCTTTACATGGAGAAGTATTCAAGTTTTTCACCTCGATGAAAATCTCTTATATGAGCAAATAAGTGATCAATACATTAGTTCTTGAATAAAATCTAAACCTATTTTTTTTTTATGACTTCTTTTGGGCAAATATTGGATCACCCAGATGTTATTATGAGTGATTTTTTTTTATTAATAATAAAAGAACCTTCAAAAATAATAGTTATAAGTCGGAAAAATCTTAATGAGGTCAAACTCCTCTAATAATACTAACCATGCAAGAGCAAATTGTATTAATAAGAATTCAATTTACTAAGATAATTACTGTATAACAAATAAATAAAAGTACTTTAAAAAAACACTGGATATTTTTGTGTCGCTCTAACATTAGCTACTTAACCATCTTTTTGGAACATTTATTTACTTGCTTTGTTTCAAGGATAGAATTACTTTTAACTATTAAATTTTCATTTTTTACCTTTAACAATGTTTGGCCAAATTTCTTTCAATTTTCAACTATTTGATTTTAACAAATGTAGGAGTAGGGCCAAAAGGGACCCAAAGAGGGACGTTGACCCACCTAAATAAAATAGGCCCAATAGCAGTAGCCCACCTAATAGCAGTGGCCCACCGAACTACAAGGTTAACTATAACACAAATAACGGTATAATGAGGTAACTAATATTTACCTTAACAGAGAACTACTAAATAGGAGAAAGAATCATACAAGAAATATACTACCATTTATAAGTGGTAGAGTTATGGTAGGATTACCATACTCAGTTACATCAAA
>JBDJHY010620385.1:0-16289 GCA_039654485.1 Withania somnifera | reverse complement strand
ATCCTAAGTAGGAATTTGTGTTTGCTAGCACAAAGTTTCATAATGTGTGAGGCCAGTAGAGGGGAGTCGCTTATGTCCAGTCCCTAGAAGTGTGTGAATACTAAAAGTGTTTGAAATCTCTGTCTTTCAATCTGGCTCCTTGGTGGTTATTCTTTTGGCATGCGTCAATACAAGTTGAGGTAGTACTCTTATCCTATATTTTCAGCATTATGTGTTTATGATCTTTCTTTATTATGGTTGAATTATGTGTTCATATAATTTTTATAAGACTTATATAAAACCAACAGTACTTACATCATGACTCATAGAAAGGACTCCTGGGAAACCTCCAGAACATGAAAAACTTAAGTACATCAGCACAAGTGGAATCCATGACTCGTAGTCCTCACCGACATCCATCTGGAGCAGTTTTGAGATTAATTAAGTCTTAGGATGGGTTTTTGAGCTAATTCAAGTATGTAGCATTTCAATATCTCCACCTTGAGGTCATTCACCCCCCAACAAAATATTAAGCTTAGTAAAAGTAACTATAAGTTGATAGGAAATATTAAACAAACTCATGACATTTCTACAGCATATCAACAATTATTAGACTTCAACTTAGCTAACAGACATGCATACTACACTACTAACCTCAACATCAATAACTTATCAAATAACATATAAATTCACAAATACTTGCTCATGTACTACTACCTCAATAAATATAAACTCCCCTCAACTCATGCATGAATAAACTTAATGGAATCATGCAATGCTACATGTTACATGCCCGTGAACTAACAAACACATAAGCTGAATAAAGAGGCTATTAAAAAAAGATGAAGTGGAACTAGAAGGAAACAAATACGGATATCTACTCAACATATCAACCTTTTCTTCCCGTATAGTCCCCTATCTGATCAGTTCCTCTAAAGAACCTTAACAGACGCTATCTATTTGTTCCTCAATATGCGAACTTGTATATCAAAAATCTTAATGGGGACCTCTTTATAGGTCAAACTATCACAAATACCAGTATCCTTAGTTGGCACTATCAAAGATGGGTCAATCTTGCACTTTCTAAACAAAGATACATGAAACATAAGGTAAACCTTCGCTAATTCAATTGGAAGAACTAAATGATAGGAAATATTTTCCACTCTCTCACAATATGATAAGGTCCAATATACCTCAAATTCAACTTACTCTTCTTAAAAAAACCTCATGACTCCTTCATAGGAGATACCTTTAGAAATACCCAATTATATATATTAAATCTTGACTCTCTTCTCCTTACATTTGCATTAGATTTCTCTCTATTCTAGGGTGTATTTAGTCTCTCTAAAATAATCTGTACTTTACATAGCATCAAGATCAAATTTATTCCCTATCATAGCTGCCTCACTAACCTCGGACCAATCAAAGACCTATATTGCCTCCCATACAATGTATCAAATGAATCCATTTGAATATTTAAGTGACCAATGTTGTTGTATGAAAAATTAATCAAACCTAGTTGCTCAACCCAACTACCCTTGAAATCGATTGCATACGCCCTCAGCATATCTTCTAATGTTTGAATACTCCTCTCTTCCAAACTATCTATCTGCGAATGAAAATCTATACTAAAATGAACTTTGGTACCAATACCCATCTGAAAAGATCTCTAAAACTGATATGTGAATTTTGGACCTCTATTTGAAATGGTAGTCAAAGGTACACCATGCATACGAAAAAATTAGTGTAAAGAGATTCTACCATAATGTGTTATTGAATAATTTGTGTGAACTAGAAAGAAGTGATTAAACTTATTAATTCTATATACATAACCCATATGGAATCATTCCTCTAGGATAGTGGTAAACCGGTGATAAAGACCACATTAATAACCTCCACTTCCATGTTGAAATCTCAAATTGTTGCATCTCACCTGCTAGTTTCTGGTGCTTTACCTTTACTTGCTGACAATTAGGAACTTAACCAAAAACTCAACTATGTCCTTCTTCATACCATTCCTCCAATACACTTTTCTTAAATATCTATACATCTTTGTAGATCAAGGATGAACAGAATACTAGGAACTATGAACCTCTAATAGAATCTTCTCTCTTACACAATCAACATCTAGCACACGCATCCAATCCTGATAACAAAGAACGTCATCTCCCCCTTGGGAGTAACCTGTACTTTCTGCCTCAAAATGCTTTCTTTAAATTAACAATAGTTGGATCACTAACTTTCCCCCTTTTCACCTCTAAAACTAGAGATAATTCAAAAGCATTCTTAATAGCACACCACCATCCACTACATTAATAAATGTAACACCATGGTGTGTAAGCCTATGCACCTATATAGTTGTCTCCTTCTTAATATCCTTAACATGTGACAAGCTCCCTAAATATAACCTGCTAAGAGAATCTCCCACTACATTAGCCTTGCCTAGATGATAAAAAATAATCATGTCATAATCCTTCAATAACCCTCTAGTGAAGATTCAAATCCTTCTACTCAAGCACATGCTACAAACTGATAGGATTAGTGAAGACATCTATATGAATTTCATACAAGTAATTCCTCTAAAACTTTAAAGAAAAAACGACGACTTTCAACTAAAGATCATAAGTATGATAATTCTTCTGATGGGTATTGTCTTGAAGAATTAACCACAACCTTTCCATGATGCATGAACACACAACCAATAAAAACTCTCAAAGCATCAATATACACTACAAATCTGATGGAACCTCAAGAAAAGACAACATCAGAGCTGATGTTAACTTAGCCTTCAATTCCTAAAAACTCTTCTCGCACTAATTAGACCACTCAAAAATTACCTTTTTTTGAGTAAAATTGGTCAAATGGGAGGCTACGATATAGGATCCATAGATAAATTTACTATACTATGCATCTAAACTAAAAAAACTATGAATATTTGATAGAGCAGTAGGCCTTGGCCAGTTTCAGACAAAATCAATATTGTAAGAATCCACTCAAATAACCTCATTGAAAATTATATAACCAAGGAAGGAAACTGACTGGAGCCAAACATCAATTTGATAGATCCATAGAGTGGATTTTACTATTTATAAACTAGAGAGTCCATCTAAATAATGGTGGAGAGTGCACCACGGCGGTAGACCAGCAGGATCTGTGTAGATGATGTTAGAAAAGTTTTTGAAAGACTTTATGGCCAAGTGTGTCCCCATTAGTATGAGGGAGAGGCTCTGAGCTTGGTTCACCTTCTTGTAGAAGAGGTCGATGTTTGTCACATGATAGGAGGTCCTAAATGATTGAAACTTTGTGAGTGGAAAGAGAGTCTAGTTGTTTATATAAGTACAATAGTTGATGGATTAAGGGAAGCTATTTTTAGATATAGTGGATAAAGATCTGACTATGGAGGGTTATCTTCACGAGGCCCAAGGGGGATGTGATAAGAGATAGAGCCACTAAGTTTCTTGTAGTGGTACCTAAGAGATAGAGCCACCAAGGTTCTTGTAGTAGTACTTAGTTTGTGGATAGGTTTCTAATAGTAGATAGCCTCAGTCTCAACAGTTGAAGCACTACTAGTTTTAGTACAATCAAAGTCCTCTCTTCATCCAGCCCATAAGGGCCAATCCAGCCAAAGCAGTCACCCTGCTAGGGGATCACATTTGGGTAATCAGGGTAGTGGTAGAGAGACTATCACAATAAGTGGTTCCATTTGGGGGAGGGGCCGTATGGGTTTTTATGAGTGTGGAAAGTTCATTCACCATGCTAGACATTTCCCTCGGAGTGGGGCTATACACCAGTTGCTCAGTCAGTGCAACATCTTCATGCTATTCCACCAGAGGTTAGAGGTTGTCAGGCAACAATAAGGGGTGCTCATGGTAGAGGCCAGCATTATAGGGAAGGTAGGAGATGAGGAGATCATCTTGGCAATGGTTGCCTCCAGCTTTATGACCTTCTTGGTAGATAATAGGCAGAGGTCTCTGATGCAGTGATCACTGATATGCTGTTAGTTTGTTGTCAACTAGCTTTAGGACTATTTGATCCCAGTTCCACCTTCAGTTATGTTTTTATGTATTTTTTATCTCGTTTAGGGTTGACTAATGAGTTATTTATTATCCCACACATGTAACTACTCCCTCAGGCAATTACCTAGTGATGGAAATGCTTATAGATCATATTTTGTGTAAATTCAGGAATATTACACACTGACTGTTTTTTAATATTCTTGATAAGAATTATTTTAACATTATTTGGGCATTGATATTTATCCCCTCAGCATGTGGTTTTGATTGTCACTCTAAGACCCTTACCTTAAACGTGCTCAGCATACCCCTAGTGGTATGGCAAAATCATACTAGCAGCTGTTATGTTAGGTTTATTTATTATATTCAAACTCGTAGGCTTGTGATAGAGTTTTCCTTGCATATGTATCCTTTGTTCATAATGTTAGTGCTAATACTCCCTCCCCTGAGTTTTTGCTTATAGTTCATGATTTTGTTGATGTGTTTTCTACTAATTTTCCTAGCCTCCCACTCGAGGTGGATATTAAATTTTCCATTGAGGGGAACCTGACCGATTTCCATAGCATTTTACCAAATTGGTTCGAAAAAGATTCAATAGCTCAGTGTTCAGCTGTAGGATTTGTTATCCAGAGGTTTGATCCATTTGAGTGTATCTCTATTGGGTGTTTTGGTTTTCTTTGTGAAGAATAAAGATGGGTCAATGCATATGAGTATTGACTCCAAGATGCTGAACAAGGTCACTATTAAGAATATGTATCCTATACCTCACATTAATAATTTAGTGGACCAACTACAAGGTGCAGGGTGTTTTCTGAGATTGATTTGAAATTCAGTTGCCATCAGTTGTGTATTAGGGAGGCGATATCTCGAAAATAGCTTTTAGGAGCCTTTATGGGCATTATGAGTTTTTGGTTATGTATTTAGAGATGAGTCGTGGCCTAACATCATTTATAGCTCTCATAACTCATGTATTTTATCCATATTTTGAATATTTTGTGATAGTATTCATTGATGATATTTTGGTATACCCGCAGCAGAGAGGAGCATGCGAGGTATTTAAGGATAGTGCTCCAAACATTAAAAGATCAACGGCTTTATGCCAGCTTCTCAAGGTGCGAGTTTTGTTAGAGTCCATTGCATTTCTATGGTATGTAGTGTTAAAAGAAGGTATAAGTGTTGGTCCAACAAAGGTTGAGCAGTGCGTGATTGGCCCCTACCTATTACTCCTACTAAGGTGTGTAACTTCATTGTTTAGCCGAGTATTATAGGAAATTTGTGAAGTATTTTTCTCCATAGCGACTCCTTTGACTTGATTGATTACATGAGATGTTTCCTTCTACTAGTCAACAGTATGTAAGTCCAGTTTTATGAGGCTCAAGGAGGTTTTTAATACAGCGTCAGTGCTTATATTACTAGTGTGGGCCAGATTTACGTAGTATACTATGATTATTTAGTATTGGTTTGGGTTGTGTTTTGATAAAGTATAGTCAAGCCATCACTTATGCTCTTGGAAGCTAAAGGATCATGAGCCAACTACCCTACTTATGATTTCTAGTTGAAAATAGTAGTCTTCATGCTCAAGATATGGAGGCACTATCTTTATCGGGTTCATTGTGAGATTTATATCAATCACCATAACCTACAATATATTTTAAGTTAAGAGGAGATATACTTGAGAACAATATGGTGGATTGAGCTCCTGGAATACTATGATATAAGTACATTATATCATCCAGCTAAGGTTAACTTTATGCATATGCTTGGAGCGTAAAGGCAGTTAGCACGTACAAATTGGCTTTCTTGTTTGTTTCAGAGAGATATTGGCTTTTGACATCCATTACTTGGCTAATAGCTTGGTTAAACTAGATCATTTAGATCCTGAAATAATATTTTCATATGTTAAGGCCAAATCCACTTTGTTAATATGGAAGTGAAGTTTGAGAATGACCTCCTAGTTGAGCTTCGAGAGCAGGTATTAGAGGGTGAGGCCTGCAAAGTCGCTTTACACTTTGATGGTATTTTATAAGTTGTTGGTCGTATTTATGTTTCATGGGTAGGTGACATAATTTTGATAATTCTGCGTGAATCACATTATTCCAGATATTCCACCCATCCTAGCACAATAAAGATGTATAGAGACTTTCCACAATGTTAGTAGTGGAACGGTATAAGGAGAGACATTACAGATTTTTTGTATCGTTTCTTAAAATGTCAGCAGGTAAAGTTTGAGTATCGGATACTAGGTAGTGAGATGCAGAGGCTTCCCATTCTCGAGTTAAAGTGGGAGGGAATAAGTATGGACTTTATTTCTTGGCTTTCCCATACTTCTAGAGATTATGATTGCATTTGGGTAATCATAAATCAGTTGACCAAGTCTATCGATTTTCTACCTACTATTTCTGTAAAGGGTGCTGAGAGGTTAACTTATTTGTATGTTTAAGATGTTATCAGACTTCAATGGGGTTGTCAGTCTCTATCATCTCTGACAGGGGTACTCAATTTATCTCTCAGTTTTAGGGAATTATTCAACAAGAGATAGGTAATAGAGATAATCTTAGAATAAAATTCCATCTGATGATCGATTGGAAGTGGGAGGACAATTAAGGTTCTATATGATATAATAGGGGCTTGTTTTTTTAACTTTAGAGGTAGTTGGGATTATTTATTGGCCCTAGCAAAGTTTTTGTATTATAAAGACTATCACTCCAGTAACTAGATGTCATCTTTTGGGTATTATATGGCAAGTGATGCAGATTTCCTAATGGCTTTTTTGACAGTTTTAAGTCGTGGCCCTAGAGTTCTGACTTGCTTCATTATTCCATTGGAAGGATTCAAGTTGTCCAGGATAGGTTGCAGTCAATGTGGAGTAGGAAAAATAGTTATATTGATCATAGACTTCGAACTTTGGAGTTCAATATAGGAGATTTAGTATTTCTACGTGTGTCTCCCATGAAGGGTGTGATGATATTTGGGCAGAGGGAAAGATTATCCCTAGGTATGTTGGTCCTTTTATGATCCTTGATATTGTTGGTATTTTTGTCTACTGTATAACCTTGTCTCCTGAGTAATCATCCATCCAACTGATATTTATGTTTTGATTTTTTTTATATATTCCAGACCAATATCATGTTCTTCAATATGATATTGTGCAGCTAGATGACAACATAACCTTCACTGAAGAGTTAGAGGACATTATAGACAGAGATATGAACCGGATCAGATCCATAAATATCTAAGTTATGAAGGGTTATTGTTTTCGTTATCTCATCGAGGAGGCTATATGGGAGATAGAAAGGGATATGTATTCCTAGTACCATCACTTGTTTGGTCGTTGAGGTATTTCCAACACCTTGGCTTTCGCAGATTAAATTTTTTTAGTGGAGGCTGTTGTAATGACCCCCTTGGTCATTTTCTTTCTTTAGTATGTTATCCGTGTTTAGATATTACTTGTAGCTACCAAAAGTCATTATAACTTTATGGGACCCGTAGCTTGGTTTCCTATTAGTTCTGTTGCTTTTTATCTTAGTTTCCTTATTTTGAAGTTCTAACTTTAGAATAGCGAATCTCGAGAGTGAAATCCTTGAAAATGTGCTAGGAATAAAATCTTTCTAGTTTTGTTAGCTTTGGAAAATTAATATTAATCTAGGAGGACTCTTGGTTCAGGTCTCTGGAATTTTAGTTGCATTTTGAGCTAGTTTCTGGAATTTTAGTTCATTCAGAGTTCGAAGTTTAACTTTAGTCAACTTTAAAAGATTTGGGAATTGGATCACAATTATTAAACTTTCATAAGCTCTAGAATTTTGAATTTGGACTGATATAGTTATTGGTATTTCCTGAGCCGAATAGGTTTCTTTTTAAGGCTTAGTTGGACTTTTTATTAATTTTGGCTCAAGTAGACTTCAATCAATATTTTCATAAAATGATCTTCGTTAGTCATTTTATCGATTCAGTTGTATTTAGAATGTCATTCCTAAGCTATTGGCACATTTAGTTTCTGCTCATCGGACTTCATACCCATTTTGAGGGTCCTACTAAACGATTTTGAAGTTTTGAAACTCAAATGGTGCATTGCTGCTAGTGCAACACAACCCCCTTCTTTACATTCATGACTCCATCATCATATTTGCGAAGGGTCACATTTTTGTTCTTCATAATCACGACGCGTAGTTGAGTTAGCAGAAAGTCATGGAAGTTGTTCTTTATGTTTGCCATGGGTTGGTCGATTTTCTAATAAACAACTGGAAATCAAACCCTGGACGGCCTTCACTGCGTTCATGATGGGCATACCTTAATTGGGAGGTATAATCCAACATAACCATCCGTGTTCACGATGTACCGATCGTGTTCGTGAAAAGATCTCCTAGGCCTATATAAGCCTTTTCCCAATGATTTCCAACCCATATTTCTTAAATCTTTCACCATTGTTGACCTCTAAAATCTTGAGAATTGAGTGTTGCTGCTGGGTACTATTGGGCATTATTGAGTGGAGCTTAGGAGAAGTGATTTATAATGTTTTCCCTTGGTTTGTATGTCTTCTCTTTTCCTAATTTCTTTGTTAATTCCTTAACTCAAACCCTCTTCTTTGCAAAACTTTTCATAGACAATTGAAGGATACGTGAAGTTCGATTGAGCTCAAATTTGAAGAACACGTTCCCTGAGCTGAGGACTATTTCCTAGTTTTTTAGCTCTATTTTTTGGTTATGGGGCCCACAAACCCATTTGTATCTTGAAATTTTACACACCTATTTATATGGATATATGAGCCTCGTTTTACTCATATTAATACATAGAATTGTATTTTGATAATTTTGAGTTTGTTTTGGTTATTCTATTGAGTTTGGAATTATAATATCTTGTTTGCATGTCGTCACTGGCCTCTAGGTAGGTTATTACTTCTTGTTCTTTAGATTTGGCCGATGTATATCATATTTAATGTAAAATGCTAGTTTTTGGGGTGGTTTATTAGGTTGATTATCCGGTATATGAATGTTTATCTTATTTCGCCTTTATTCTTCTGTAATTGGTTATGTTGTGGATTTTGAGTTGTATTGGCATTGCCTCATAGGTTATAATGAAAATATTGACCCTAGATATTATATTGGGTAAATATGACCTGAATCTAACCTTCATTCTTCTTGTTGGCCTTTATGGCCCATTATGGTGATTCTATGATATTATCGGAGACCTGATATTCGATTGCGGGCATGCATTTGAAACTATTGAGAGAAAATTGGTAAGATGAACATGTATATGAGATAGGAGTAAATAATTAACTAAATGGGACTTTTTGACTGATCTGAACTTAAAAGAGAGCTTTTACTTATACATATACATTCCATGTCCAACACCGTAGGTATGAACCTACTTTCATATATAACTCGATTCATATTGAATAAAAAACTAGATTTAATACTATACTTATACTTTCCATGGCCACTGGGTGGTTTGGAGCTACTTTTCTATATAATTAGAGTCTATTTTCCAAATATTTCCGAAGGTTACTAGCATTACCACTACGATCACCATATGGTTTTGATTAAGATACTGTATATGAGCTAATCTAGAGGTTTTTCATTAAGATGATGATGGATTGGTTATGATGATTAGGCATGTGGGAAATAATTCCCTCCATAATCCCTGCCAATCTGGGTCGCTATGTCAAGCCTAGAGGATGGGTATACAGGGTTGTAGTGGTATACAAAGTTATCCCTGTAGGTCATTCCCACTGCTGTTTCATACCAGGGAGGGTGAACGCAGGTTACTTGATTTACTTTTTGTCACCCTCTAGCATTGCATCCTTTCTCACTTGATTATCCCCTTTGTGCTTACAGGGGAATTTGGTTAGGGTATTGGTTGTTTAGATATACCTACCAATCTTATAGGCTTTAGATATGCTTTGGTTGGTTTTATATTTATTGTGTTACCCTCTAATCTTATGGGGGTTTGTTTCGGTTTACTTGATTTACTTTCCTTCTTTCATTTCACTTTAGTTAATTTTTGTATCTAGAGTTACTTTATTTGCACTTATTACTATTACATTAGTAGTACCTAGCCTTTAATTTAAATGGTTATTGCGTTGAAACTCCATGGATGTGTCTCATTGCCTTTTTGAATTACTACTATTAGATATATATCCTCATGGAAGTTGTTTAACTTCAGTACTGGTTCACTCTTTTTAGCGTTACACATTAGCTTTGGTTAGTTAGCCGATCTTTTTATACCATGTGACTATTGTAGTAGTGTTACCTTGTATTTTTCACTATTATTGTTCTTGCGATGTTATTACTTGTGATCGTACCTTACTTTATTTATTTATTATTTTCCTAGTTGGCCTATAATGCCTACTGTGTACCCATTGTTTGGTACTCATGCTACACTTCTTCATCCTTTTTTATGCAGATCGCAGTACAAGTTATCCGAGAGGATGTGATCGTGCCTTTTATCCCTTAGAGTGTCCAGAGTTTAAGGTGAGCTCTCGAAATCCAGACTAACCACCTCTTTGCCTCCAGTTAATCTGCCTTTATTTTTGTTCGGGGGAAGAATTGTGTTTAGTTTATTTTTGGTCTTTCAGTATAATATTATATACTTGTTGTAGATGCTTCTGGCTCCACTGGTATTAGGTTTTTGGATGTATTCGAGTTATTATATACATATTTATGCTTTTTTCGTTCTTATTTTTTCTGTTTTGTTGGTTTCTTCATAATTACCTCTCGTTGCTTACCGCTCTGGGCTATGAGATGGGCTTTCCTACACGTGAGATTTTATAGGCGTCATCATGACCCATATTTGGGTTTTGATACTAAAGTATTTCTATTGTGTGATCATAAGATCATAATAAATTAAATCATACAAAAATTGTTGAAATATGCAAAACCTTTCAATAAATATGATAACTGAATTAAAAGTATGGGAAAGCATCAATAATCAGAATCAAGTATAATAATTCATCAAGAGGAGACTAATTCAAGAAAGATATATGTTTTAGGTAAAATCATAAATTATCAAGTAATAAAAAATCATCATGAGAATCTGAGGTTTGGGACATAAGAATAAAACCCTTATTGAAGTCTCAAATACTTGAAGAAGATAAAAGCTTGAGTTTGGAACGTAAAATTCTGAGCTTGATAAGAAAATCCTAATATTATAGCTTGAGTGAATTTTAACTGTGTCAGGGGTAATTGATTGATTAAGTCTTTAATCTCCCCTCTCAGAAGGTTAAATGTAGTTTTGGGGTCTAAAGACTGGGAAAAGACTAATTTTTTCCTTTAAAAATTGGACTAAAATTTCTAGAAACATGCTACCACGACTCACTTTACGAGTCGTACTAGGATATCACGACTCGTGGTTTTGAGTCATGGTCCCTGACTAATTTGTAATCCTTCTGGAAGCTTTGCATGAGTCAATGGTATGACTCATACAGATGTATGACTATACAAAGAGTCGTGATTACCGGGCCACTATGACCACCTTATGGGTTGGTTCCACAAGTCAATAGTATAGCTCGTGGTTCAGTCCACTAGTCATACCTTGACTCGTGGGAACCTGGATCTAATAATTTTCTGTTTGGTTTTTGAGCTTGTGCGATTAAAATCATGAAAAAGTTCTAGGGTGTTACAATAGATCTTAATCAAATCACCTTATGCTGCAGTGGTGTTTTCTATCTTGTACAAAGGTGGTGGAGTATAATTCTTGTGTTTACCCTTGATCTCTCTTTTTTAAATTTTTATACAATGTCTTATCAGTATTTCTTCCTCCTTTTTTTTTAATACACAATAAATCACTAAGAATTACAATACTTATTAAAACATAAAAGTAGACCAAAGAACTTGAAGTTGAGAAGGTATATAATTTGTCTATTTCTTCTCTTTTATGAGTGACAACCTTTAATTATTGTGATTAGATTGCGTACGATTTACTTGATAGAGATGATAACCTAAGAGATTTAATTCTGAGAAAGAGTAACAGGTTGATCATATTTCCATGAATAAGCAGAGATTTAATGAAACTTGATATGCTTTGGTATTCAAATGATTTTTACCATTTCTTTTGTTCCTAGAAATAGTCTTTCTTTAGTATCTCATCCTTCGGTTCATAATTTTCTTTAATTTTTCCTGAAAGGCAGTCGCAATTGTTGGAGTAGATTCTTTGTACTTGCTTCTTTGAAAGATCTCAATAGTTCCTTGGTGCTTGTCCCTTAAATAGCAGAGATTTCTTCCTTGATTTCGTCAAGGAATTGATACTAGTTAAATCTGGCTCCCAATACTCTTTCATAGATTTCCAACATGAATGCATTTTCCCCTTAATATTGCAGTTTTTCTTAATTGTCTTGGACTTATTACTTGATTGTTGTAATGTTTATTCTAACTGGATATTACTAAATTAGTCATGATTAGAATCAAAATAGTAACAATCCCCCCTTTTTATCACAACAATGATACAAAAGCATTCAACTTTCTTATTTTGTAGTTTGATTAAAGAATTTCTTGACAGTTGACGTCAACCAGATGTGTGATGCTTATTTTTTTGTTGATTACCTAAAACAAGAGCTTGAGTTTTCTCTTAGTAACAAAACAATAGGTAAGAAGAGTATAACATTGAGTGAGAGTATAGCCAGAACTAGTTCAATGGAAGAAAGTAGTAGGAAAAGTGTTAGCAACGACTCTAGTGTTCAAAAGAAAGGTCCATAGAATAATTGAACAGGGAGAGATTCTAGAGTAATGCATTTCTTGGCTTGTTCAAATGAAACTTCAGAATCAGAGGTCTAAGAATTCTTAGTTAACATAGAGAAATAAGAGAAGAAAACATTGAAAATAGAATCAAAATTAAAAAATCTAAACCAAGAAAAACCATTTCTCAAGAATCATTGTTTCAAGTTTATGGGAATTTGATGATCTAAGATTAGAATAGAATAAATGAATAAAAGGCTCATAGAAAAATATATAAGTAGAGAGAAAATATTAGCCTAGTCGTATATATCAAAGAACTATTTTATGTAACAATGAAGAGTAGAGAGAAGATTAAGATGAATGCTCCTATCATGAATCAGAGTTTTGAGAGATTGAAAGTGAGATTCATCAGGGTACTCCAGAAGTCTACTTTAACATCAAGATAACTTTCAAGCTCAAATTAAAATTTTTTCTTTAAATCAACAGTCATCAAATGTAACCAATACGTTTTCCCTTATTATTTTAGGAAGAATCTAACGACATAAATAGAGGAGAGTAGTCAGAGAAATTGGAATTAAAAAGAACAAGAAAAAAGTTTTAAAGATAAAAGTATGTGAAAAGGATAGAAAAATGGGGATATCAAAGGTTAGAAGGATGATTTGATATGAAACGATGTTATGGGAAAAGAAAAAAGAGAAAGTAATAACTACTTATGAAAAGATGTGAGATAGACGTTGGATAGAAAAAGAACCAAAAGAAATCAAGTACACATTACTTAATGGAGATAAATATTTGTATGTAATAGATAAGATAAATTAGGAAAACCCCTAAATGTGGAAAGAGTTTGAAATGATTTTTAGATGTTTTATGAGAAAACGAAATCTTTCTTCTACAAATGATTTGATAAATATGTCTACTAGTTTAGTTATTATCAGTGCTCATGAAAGATATATTCAACATCAATCATTAAGAACATAATCGCTAATACATATATATATATATATATATATATATATTCTAGAATTATATATATGCTTTTAGATAGATGAATACCATTTGAATTATCACATAAAATGTGAACAATTTTACAACATAATTCATAATCAGTCGGTTGATGAATACTGCATAATAATTGAGCACAATACTGTCTTATGAAAATATATTCAACTTAAAATCTAGAAAGAGAGATAAATTCCTATTTATCGCTGTTTCAAGAAATTAAGAATATTTAAAGAAGTTTAAATGTTCACTAGTACTTTGTTGTCATCTTTGTCCCTGCAAAGTCAACATTTGAAAAATGTCAAGGTTAAAAGCAATTAAATTTTACTTTCACCGTCTTATAATATTTGACAGATTGTATTTTTTTACCATTACTAAAAAAAATATTAATTATAATATAATTTAATTAAGTTATTTTTTATTTTTTATTTATTTTTAATTAAAAAATTTCTTTTTTTATACAATATTCATATCTCTTCATATTTATTATTAAGGTTAAAATTTTTTTAAAAATATTAATTTTTTTTTAATTACTTGAAAATGACAAGTATTTTAAAATAAATTATTTTTACAAACTCGTCAACTAATATAAGCGAAGTGATTAATACCATAAGAGGTAGTTATAATGAGATATATATTATTATTATTTTTTTAAATCGGGTGAGAGTCTTTAGGAGATAACTGTCCACGAGCAAACATGCAAGAGCAGAACATAATATCTAGTCAATGACAGTTAAGTAGATCAAGGACTCAGTTATACCTGAATATTTTTGTATATGAAATATCTTAGCTAGATTGGTGAATTTTGCAATCCCAAGAAGAATAATAATTCACTAGTCATACTCACTTCAAACTCTCTTAGCATCAAATTAAAGAATTTCATACATAACAAAGGTTTAATACTCGTTAAAATTATTATCGTCAAGATAAATTTTAATAATGATATTTTCTAGTGAGAATTTTTTTAATAAAAAAACTTGTATCAATTTTTCATCCGAAAAATCAAAAACAGTCAAATCGATCATATCAAGGCTCTTAGAGAGCCATGAGATCGTGTGGAGCTTTAGTCAACTTAAAAATATGATACAAATATTTTAAATGTTCAAAACCAGGATGAAATTTTTTAAAGACTTCTTCAATAAATCCATTTAATATAATGGCATTTAATATAATGGCTCTCCTAATTATTTTTGTTTTTCTTGATCTCTATGTGCTTTAGAGCATAGTGGAGGTTGCCCCAAGTAATGTATGGCTTGCTGGAATCGATTGATCAAGTCTTTGGTAACTTCGTGCCTTGAATTCTTATCATTTAAGACTTCTCCAGGATCTACTCATCTCGTACGACCTCGTGTTGCATTTTCGTGGCTTCCATTATGTCTGGAATATTGATTATGTAAAATTTTCATATATGGAGTGTTGGATTTACACCGATTTGGATTGCGAAATTTTTGATAGTGTTGAATTAAATCGTTTTAATTTATTTAATATTTTATTTGTGTTAGCGTACCAAATTATGTTGAAAAATTATTATTTTAAGGGGTAGGTTTTATTAAAAATAATTTTCTATTAAGTTTGATTTATCTAAATTATTATAAATATTTTATATTAATTTATACGATATCCGGTTATTTAAAAATCGGGCAGATAAAGATTCCCCTTAAAATTTTGTGCCACCGCCCACTAAGGGAGTAGATATATGTTAATATCTTAACATTTTTCTTTACAGTTTCGTTCCTTGGAAAAACATTTCGAAGAAATGTTAAGCAGAGAATGACATTCCCTTCTTCCTCAACCAACAACCTTTCATTTTATTGAAGTTAGTTTGGAGGTTTTTCTCCGTGGAAAGCTTGATATCTTGGTTCCTTGTGCGTTTTTAGCTGGTCCCTCGTTTTTACTATAGTTTCAATTCTTTTCTATAGTAAACACATATTTTAGGGCTTATATCTTTAATTCTACTTGTAGAATTGAGCCCTAATTTGTGACACACGATCCCCACATCGTGCTCTTCATATTGATATAATTATTTCTTGATTTTGAGTTACAGGATTTTGGACCCAGTTTTTAATCGAGACTTTGGCCCTGCTATTTATATAGAAATATGGATTTTATTTTACTCATCTTGACTCGCCAACTATGTTTTTGACAGTCTCACTCATACTCAGAATTTGTACAGAGATTTTGACTCGTTAGGTGCACTTTAAGAATTGTTCTTCTGCAGCCAGGTAGTCTAGGTTTATTGTGTTATTGACTAAGTATTGATATATCATTTACATCAGTAAATTTCCATCTTGGGGATGGGATATAATCTAGAGCCCCGTTATTGTTATATTTTGGCCTATGGAAATTCTTGCTGGCCTTGTCTCTTGGTTCTCGACCTTGGGTCTATGTAAGCCCTACCTGCATGTAAACTCTTTCTTTTTTGTTTTCTTCTCACCTCATAGTTTTGAAATTTTCACGCCGACTAAGGACTGTAGTATGGTGGGGGAAGAGTAACACCTTTGGTGCGTATTATCTATACGCAGACTCTGGACTATAGTGAGGTTGGGGAGGGGGTTATACTAATGGTTTGGGCTTACTAGCCATCCCCCGGATTTGCTGTTTGGTGGACTAGAGACCGATCCTAGGTAGGCTA
>JBDJHY010620278.1:0-16291 GCA_039654485.1 Withania somnifera | reverse complement strand
AATTTAATTCCGAGCTCGTTTTGAAGGAAAGTTGACTTTAGTCAACGAGTACTAAATTTAAGGCTCTAAAACATAGAGTTTAAGATAATTCTCGACCGAGTTGCCATGGATCCAAACTATCGGTCCCAGCAAGTCATAAATGACTTAGGGAAACTAACGAAACACTCTAGGATGTAAGACACTACATATTAATGATAAATGACCTTAAGGGTCATTACACTGCCTCTGGGATGCATGCCAATGGATGAGCGGTGTAGGTTGGATTAAGGATATACGAGGATTATAACTTCCAAGGGTCCTTCATGTTGGGACTTTGGGTAATAGAGGAGGAACGCACACAAGAGTTATGACATTTTGTGGTCGTATTACCTTTTTGCACCTTTTTGGTGTACCCCCAGTAGTATGGGATTTGAGGGCTTGGCAGTGTCAATTTACCTACCATGTTACATTATTTAATGTGTAAGCTAGTTCTAATGTTTTACTTTCTGACCTTATCTACTCTAACTTGTGTGTGACATTATTTGCTTTATCATCCCATTTTGTATCTTTAGGTTACCGGTAGATAACTCATGTCCCCTTTATCACCTATAATACCTATTCTTTCTACTTTTATTATTATTATTATTTATGTATTCTTCAAAGGTCCCCGGTACATTCTTACCTTCTTACTTGTGATCCTATTCTATGTGTTAGCTAGCATTGACCGTTCTCTATCTGTATCTTTGCTCCCTGTCTTTGTAGCTAGATTCAATGTCATATTACTTGCTTTTTGTGACCTTATTTTCTTGTATTCCTATTATTTACCACTTTTATGTTTGTTATGTGCCTAGTGGGACCTCGTAGCCTACTAAGTACTGGTTACTTTAGCGATTTGTACCATACTGCACTTATATTTCCCCTGGTGCAGATTTGAGTACTAGCGCCTACTTTTGATTCACAGTTAGCCATTCGTACCTCCTTGCTTCTAGCTTTAGAGATACAGGGTGAGCTTTGGGCATCCAACTTTCCCTGCTCTTTTCAGCTTTGTATTTTATCTCTTTTATGTTTTGAAGACAGGCTTGTATTATAGTTTCATACTTGTACTTTGTACTTAGTGGATATGTACATTCACTGATACCAAGTCTAGGGGAGGTTTGTTGATTCTTTTCATATTATTTTTCTTTTATGACTTCATCTCCTTTCTCTTTACTTTATTTGTTTTTACTTGTGTGTTTGGCTATCGATATTATATCCCTGTGCTTTGGATCTTGGCTACAGTGTTGGTTTTCCTACTGGTGGTATAGTAGGTTCCATGAATGATTCAATAAATCGGGTCTTGACAACTTGGTATCAGAGCCTAGGTTACAACTAGTGTTAGTGTACAAAACTAATGTCTAATAGAGTTTTGCGGATCTTTGTGGAGACGTCTGTGACCTATCTTGGGGAGGCTGTGGTGATATGTAGGAAGGTCATTATCTTTCTTAATCCTATGCCATTTGTTTCACAAATGTCGTGTACTCTATCTTCTTTGGCAGATACCGGGGAGCTCTTTGGCCCAGTGGTTTGGGATTCATCCCCAGCTCCTATTACAGCACCTACTCGGGTGACAATTTTGATTTTGACTTCAGAGACCTTGACATTGCTTATAGAACCTATTCTATCTCCAACTCTAGTTCTACTATCTACTCTAGAAGTTCATGCTTTTCTCAGGAAGTTACTCAGTGCATTGGGGGTCCTTTGATAGATAGGGTGCAGACGTGCGCCCAAGGTGAAGACTTAGGTGCTTATGCTTCAAGGATGCTGCATGTAGCCACAGTTTCTCCCCCCAAGTCTACCAGTTCAGCTAACCCCTCATTTCAGCAGCATCCCTTGTTCATGCTCAATTATTGCGTGTCCCAGTTGTTGCTCTTATTATTGCACCTCAGTCGGTGATGAAAGATTTAGAGCAGAAGCTCTTGACTAGATTGTTGATATTGGAACCCCCTCTGTTCATGGGAGTTCTTGAGGAGAATGAGTTTATATCTGAGTTTGAGAAGAGTTTAAGGAACCTCAATTTTTTTGAGACTCACGGAGTATCCTTCACCACTTATTAGATGTGTGGTGCAGATAAAAAATAGTGGAGATCAATTATGGTCTGTATACCAATAGGTTTGTTTTAGCTAACTTGGAATGAGTTCTATGAGATACTTATGAGGAAGCTTCTATCCACAGCTAAGTGAGATCATTTGAGAGAGGAGTTTAGGTAGCTAGAGTAGGGTATGATATCACTAACTGAGTATGAGGCAATGTATGGTGTTGAGTTCATATCGGCTGAGGCAGAGAGATATAAATTTGCCTTCAATTTGAGGGAGAGACTTCATGAGGCAGTTGCATTATTGGTGTCAGATGGATGGTCATTTCAGGAAGTAGCATACCATGCTTATTCTATGGAGACCCTCTATCGCAATTCGCATCATTGCATCGAGTAGATACAGAGGTAGCAAGGTGGTTATAGTGGGTCCTTTCTAATGGTTGGGATCAACAACAGTATTCTCAAGGTTAGTCTAGCATATCGGTTTAGGCCTTACTTCAGGTTTCAGGTCCTTATCTGTAGAATTTCCATGCAACTCCTTTATGGAAGTTTTTACGAGGTTCTAGGTCTTCCAACATAGGTTGTCAATCAGGTTCTAGTTATTTCCATCGGCGCCATGTTTTGAGAGTGGGATTGTTGGTCATATTGATAGAGAATCCCCTCAGCGAGGTAGTCTTTAACCTATTCTGTAGCTTGTTCAGCCTTTGAGATAAGTTTTTCCACTGGCTAGAGGTGGGGCACAGGGTGATTCCTGTGGTAGATTCTAGTATGGTAGAGGTGGTAGTCGTCCGAGTAGTGATCATTAGTTGTATTCTATACCAGTTAGGCCAAAGGTGGAGTCCTCATATGTTGTAATTACAAGTACAATCTCTATGTGTTTTGGGTCGGCCTCAGCTTTGTTTGATCCCTGATCCACTTGTTCATATGTTTCTTCCTATTTTTCACCTAGCTTAGAGTTATCTAGTGAGATGTTATATGTGCCTGTGGTTGTTGCTACCTTGGTAGGGGATTCTTTATAGTGGATTGGCTTTTCAGGACTTGTTTGGTTTCTATGGGTGGATTGGAAACTGGGGATTAGTTTTTATTTCCAACTATTGTAGATTTCAATGTCATATTGGGCATGGACTTGTTATCCCCATCGCATGATTTTAGATTGCTATGCCAAGACCATTACCTTTGTCATACCTGGTGTATCTTTGCTTTTGTGGCAAGGTTCTATTAGCTGTGCACTACTAGGATCATCTCTATCCTTCCGGCCAGGAGGTTAGTAGAGAGAGGGTGTATGTTATTTAGTGTATTTTTTCTAAGTTCGAGATGACACTCCTACTCTCGAGTATGTTCCTATTGTTTGTGAGTTCTTGGATGTATTTCCTTTTAACCTACTAGTCCTTTCACTCGAACAGGATATTGACTTTATCATCAGTTAGAGCCAGGCACCAGGCCCATTACCATTACTCATTACCATATCAACCTACCGAGTTGAGAGAGCTGAAGGTTCAGCTCTAGGATTTTCTAGTAAGGAGTTTATCCTTCGAGTGTATCTCCCTCGAGTGCGCCAGGTTTGTTTTTCAAGAAGAAGGACGATTTATTGCGGATGTGTATTAATTATTGGTAGCTGAAAAAGGTGGTAGTTAAAAATAGATATCTGATGCCTAGGATTGATGATTTGTTTTACCATCTTCAGGGTACAGCGGTGTTCTAAATTACATTTGAGGTCAGGATACCATCAGTTGAGGATTCAAGCAGGGACATTGCTAAGACAGCGTTCAGGACTCGTTACAGCCATTATGAGTTTTTGGTTATGTCTTTATATTGACCAATGCCCTAGCAACATTCATGGACCTTATGTATAGGGTTCTTAAGCCCTACTTGGATTCGTTTGTGATCGTGTTTATTAACAACATTCTATTGTATTCGCAGAGTAGGTCTAAGCATGAGCAACACTTGAGATTGATACTCCAAACTGAGGGAACACCAACTTTACTCCAAGTTCTTGAAGTGCGAGTTTTTGTTGGATTTTGTAGCATTCCTAGGATATTTGGTGTCTAAGAATGGTATTATGGTGACCCAACAATGATTGAGGAAGTGCGTGATTGGCCGAGACTGCATATCCTTCTGAGATTTGTATCTTTGTTGGGTTAGTGAGTAAATACAGATGGTTTGTTGATGGATTTTTCATCGATTGCGGCATTAAATAGGAAGGATGTGGCTTTTCAGTGGTTGTAGGATTGTGAGTTGAGCTTTTTGAGGCTTAAGGAGGTATTGACTTCAATGCTAGTTTTGACCTTGCTAGTTGAGGGTCAGAGTTTCTTTGTGTGTTTTGATACTTCAGTGTTGGTTTGTTATGTGTTCTGATGCATCAGGGTTGAGTTATTGCTTATGCTTCAAGGCAGCTAAAGGTTCACAAGTGTAACTGTGCCATTCAAGACTTGGTGTAGGTCGCGTCAGTGTTTGCGCTCAAGATTTGGAGGCATTATCTTTATAGGGTTTGTGTGAGATTTATACTAACCATCGTAGACTTCATTAGATTATGAGCAAGTGGGAGCTCAATTCTAGGCAGCAGAGGTGGAATGAACTACTGAAGGTCTATGATATTACAATTCTATACTATTTGGGAAAGGCTAACATGGTGACGGATGCCCTGATCCTAAAGGCGGTTAGTATGGGTAGCTTGATAACCTTGGAAGTTTTGGAGTGGTTGTTGGCATTAGATATTCATTCATTGGTTAATCAGTTGCTTAGATTGGATTTGATAGACCGTGTGAGGGTTTTGGCTTATGTTACGATTGATCTTTCTTGTTATATCAGATTCAACACTGACATTTTGAGGATCAACATTTGGTTTCCCTCTTTGATCATGTGTTAGGTTGAGAGGCCTATAGGGCTTCTATTCATTCAGATGGGGTTCTTTGATATGATGGTGGTATCTGTGCGTCGCAAGTTAGAGGGTTAATTTCGATGATTATGTGTGAGGCTTACATCTCCAAATGTACGATCCATCTAGATACAAATAAGATGTACGTGATCTGCTCAGTTGCATTGGTGGAGTGGGATGAAGAGAGAGATTACAGAGTATGTTTCCTAGTGTTTGAACTACTACAAGTGAAGTTCAACCACTAAAAACCAGGTGGTTTGATGCAGATACTCCCCATTCAAACATGGATGTGGAAGCATGTTACTATGGACATCATTTTGGGTTTACCATGGACTAGCAGAGGTTATGATCCTATCTGGGTTATTTTTGATAGGTTGACTAAGTTAGCGCATTTCATCCCTACTCATTCTTTGTATAGTACTGAGCATCTGGTTTATATATACTTTGTGAGGTGGTGTGGTTACATGGGATTCTTGTGTCTATCATGTTTTATTGAGGCACACAGTTTACCTAAGCAGTTTTGGAGGTTTGTTCAGTGAGATTTGGGTACTAAGGTTTAGTTGAGTACCTTTCCATCCGCAGTCTGACAGTCAGTCTGAGCGGACTGTTCAGATGCTTCGATATGTTAAGAGCGTGTGTACTTGATTTTACGGGTGCGTGTTTCATGACACAAATCTCGGGTCATGATGGCATCTATAACCCTATTATAGATAAGCCTATCCCTACAACCCAGATCTACTCGAAATGGGCCATAAACTCTCACAATCAACGATCGAGTAATAACATAGCTAATAATATACAATAGCAGAAGCAAGAGGAAAATATATATAGCATAAATCCCAAAACACGGTGTAAATGACACATAGACCTACTAAAAAAGTATCCAAAAGAAGAATATATACAAATAAAACTCCTATAAAATAACACTACACCAGGCCTGCTACGAACAACATAAAGAAGGCTAAAAGAGCATGGAAGCCATAATTATCTCAAATGACAAAACTCGTAGTAGTCTTTGTAGCTCAACAATATCTACCCAACACGATCCCAGTGTCTACAATAACTCTTACGGGTATCTACACCACAAAAATGGTACAAAAATGCAGCATGAGTACCAAACACAGGTACCCAATAGGCATCCTAGGTCAACGGGGCTAAAATAAAATACAGGTAAGGAAATGGCAAGGAAAGTAAAGCAGGTCAAAGACAAAAGGAAAATAGTAATAAAAGGTAGATACTAGTACAAAGATAGATTACAAGAGCTAAACAACAACTGTCCCAAATGGGAACCAAGTGCTGGAACTAGGAATAACCTAAACACAATCACTGAATAATGAAAATGACCAACGACCTCGAAGAACCGAAACCAAACTAACGGAGCGTACCTGAACACCAACTAAGTACCATTTCCAATACAATCATATCTGAAGGTAACAAGAGTAATTGTAAGGGCGGCTAAGTTAAGAATAAGAAATAAACAAAAAAAACCTACCTAATGACCCATCCCATATGAAGGCACACGCAACACAAAAAACCTATCGTGACTCCCCCTTAAACCTGGTGAGCACAAATAGAGCAAGAATAAATGCGTAGGGTGTTTAAAGTAAATCATTATAGTGACATCTTGTACCAGGGGTCTCTGCATCAAAAAATGCCAATTCCGGGTGTCTATTCCCCATCAATGACAATCTCAGGGTCTATACCCTGGAGGACCATGCCTCTAAATCATATGCAGTGTCTGTACCCTAATAGTGCCAATCTCAGGGCCTATGGATAAAAGGACCACACCTCTAAATCAAATGCAAGGTTTGTTCCCAAATAGTGCAAATCTCAAGATCTGGTCCCCGGTGACTGCGCCTCTAAATCAAATAAAGAGTCTCTGCCCCCAATATTGTAATTCTCAAGGTCAATGCCTCGGAGGATAGCCACTCTAAATCAAATACAGGATTTGTGCCCCAATACTGAAAATCTCAAGGTCTGTGCCTCAGAAGACCACTCCTCTACTATAGCCCCGAGAAATGCCCGTATTCAATCTATAAGAAATAGGAATGTACGATGCATGATTGCGGTGCGATGATAATAATAAATACAATAAGAAGGGAGTAACTGACAACTAGGACCAGCCAAAGGACACTAGCTAAGAACCCACCTCACATCTCTTGTCATAACGGTTCAATCATAGCCAAATGATCTAAGGCCTCCCACAACAACACTAGAGGTAACACTAACAAATGAGTGATTAATTAAAATAATGCATCCAACCTAACAACCACCCCACACAGCTAGCCACACTAACAAATACTATATAATAGCCCAGTCTATGGGAAGAGTAAACCTAGCCTACTTGGGCGATGACGAAAATTCTCAAAGTGTGCATAATGCAGGACCGAAGCTCCAAATGCATCTACAATCACCCAAAACTATCAAATTATAAGTCTTAGGATTAAAATATGAAAAATAACACTGATATTTTAAAATATAAATTAGGTTAAAAATAGGTCCCCAGTATTTCCAAGAATCCATGATCCAAAAATAAGCATAGTCCGAGTATGGGAAGGGCCTCGAAATTCCCATGGAGAGATTTGATCAAAAGTGCAAAATGTTGCATAATCACAAGAATTAGAATGAAAGGAATAAGCACAAGGGAATAGAAGTACAACCTGAGTACAAAGTGAAATTGAACTAAATGCATCATAAACAGACACAATCCAACTGAAATTAAAGAAAGAAGATACCAACTAGATAAGGGTCATCAATGGTGGAACACCTCCATTTTCATGGAAATTATGAAGAAAAAAATGATTTATCAACTAGGGGGAGATTAATGGTGAGATTGGGTGAAATTTTCCTTCAGTTTTGATAAGATAAAACACCTATTTTACTACTAGAAATGGGAGGAAAGTAGGGGAATTTGAGTGAAAGTGAACTGAAATTTTGAGGAGGAAGTTTATATATTGTTAGGTCGTGACTCATCGCGATCGTGTGGGGATTATGTTGCAATTGTGAAAGGAAGGAAGATTGGGCATCATAATCGTGTAGTGAAGGATTGTGATCACCCCAAAGGGAGGAAAAGGAAACCATCACGATTGTGTAAGGCAACATCATGATTGCAATGAATAAGGGAGAGAAAGTGTTTCACAATCACATAAGGGATTTTTTCGATCGCGATGAACAAAATACCTACACTAGATACAGTTTTTGATAGAAAATATCCTAGAAAAGGAGGTCTTCAAACACACCTTAGACTATGTTTGGATTCCAAATCAAATAAATGAACTATGCACGCGCACTCAAACTGATATTCTAGATGCAACGATACAACCAAAATAGGGGTATGAGGGCGTTTCGGGAAAATATTTACTAAGTCAACACTTAGGCCTAAAAAGGCTAAACTCCATCCAATACCTCAAAAAATACACCAAAAACTCTAGGAGAAAATAATGTGAGAATGAATATATAGGGGTACTAAAAAGTAAATCAGTATTGTACCAGGGGTCTCTGCCCCAAAAGTTTTAGTCTCGGGGGTTTGTACCCCATCAGTTCGAATCACAAGTTTTATACCCCCAAGGATGGCGCCTCAAAATCAAGTGCAAGGCCTATACACCAATAGTTCCAATCTTAGGGTCTATTCCATGAAGTACTGTGCCTCTAAATCAAATGTAGGTTTTGTGCCTCAATAGTGTAAATCTCAGGGTTTGTGCCCCGGAGGACCATTTTTGTAAATCAAATGCAAGGTCTATGAAAAATAGTATAGTTCTTAGGGTCTGTTCCTTGGAGGGCTGCACCTCTACAAAAAATATAGGGGTATTCCTTAATAATGCAAATCTAAGGGTTTGTGCCCCGGAGGACCGCACCTATACCACACCCCAGAGCAATGCCCTTACTCAATCTACCAGAAACAAGAATTTACGATGCATGATCACGACATGACAATAATAATAAATACAATAAGATAGGAGTAACAGGAAACTAGGATTGGCCAAAGTCCACCATAAAAGAACTCATTTCACATCGTTCATCATAAGGGATCAATTATATCCAAATGGTCCGAGCGGCCCGCAGAAAGACCAGGGAAAACATATAAATCCCAAAATTGCCTAGGCCTCTCCACGGGCCCCTAAAATCAAGTAAGGAATGAGTGGTTAATTAAAATAGCATGTCCAACATAACAACCACCCCACACAGCTAGTCGCATCAACAATTACTATACAATATCCCAGTCTATGGGAAAAGTAACCTAGCCTCCTTGGGCACTGCCGAGAATCCTCAAAATGTGCAAAATACAATCTCAGGGCTAAAAAATACAGCCAGAGTTGCCCAAAACTGTCAAATTATAAGTCTAAAGATTGAAATCAAAGAACCAGACCCATACCACAAATTGTAAATTGTGTCAAAAATAGGCCTGTGGGACTCATAATCTAGAGCCAAATACAAATTTCATTACAGGGTCCCCGATATTGCCAGGAACCCATGATAAAAAAATGAGCACATTCCGAGTGTGGAAGGGTGTTGAAATGGGTCAGGAGAGATTTGATCAAAAGTATAAAATGTTGCATAATCACAAGAAGCTAGAATGAAGGGAATACGCAACAAAATTTAAATGCAACCTTATTATTGGGTGAAATCCAATTAAATTCACCAAAAACAAACACAATCCAACTACAAATTACAGAAATTAGATAAAAACTAGCTAAGGGTCATCAATGGTAAAAAAAACTCCATTTTCATGGAAATTAAGAAGGAAGAACGACTTACCAACTAGGTGAGCTTGGGTGAAACTTCAATTTTGATATGTTAAAACACATATGTTACTACCAAAAATGGGAGGAACAGAGGTGCATTTGAATAAAAGAGAACTAAAATTTCAAGGAGGAAGTTTTTATACTTCCACGTCGTGACTCATTGCGATCGCGTGGGCGTTATGTTGCGATTCCATAAGGAAAGAAAGATGGCATCACAATGACATGGGGGCTATGTCCCGATCACATAAGGAAGGAATGCTGGGCATCATGGTCGAGTAGGGTAGGATCACAATCATGTAAGGTAACATCTCAATCGCAATGAATAAGAGAAAAGCAGTGCTTTATAATTGCATAAGGGATTTTCGTGATTACAATTAACAAAATAACTACACAAGATACAGGTTTTAATAATAAAAAAAGCATAGAAAAGGAAGTCTTTGGACACCCCTCGAACTACATTTGGAGTCAAAATCACATAAACAACTATACATGCACACTCAAAATGACATTTCAGACATAAGTACAGAGTTGAAATAAGGATACGTGGTTGTTTTGGGAAATTGTTGACCAAGTCAATGCTTAGGCCTAGAAAGGATAAACTCTATCCAACACCTCAAAAGTGCATTGACAACCCCGGGAAGCGAACCAATACCCTTATCAGCCTAAAATCACCATTCCAGATCTAATGGGATTATCAAAATTTTAATCCAACACTCTGATCACAAAAATACCACCCGGTACCAGAATGAGCTTTTGCTAAGTTCAATTTCCACAAAATAACTCAAACTCAAAAAAAATCCTGGGACATGAACCTAAGGTCCATCGAGACCAAAGTGATTACAATATCCACCACTAAATAGGACTCTTATCCTTGAAAGTCAACGAAAGAGTATTACCTGAAGGCTCTAACAAATATGGATATTGGTCCTGTATATCTCACTCTATCTCCTAGGTAGCCTCCTCGACTAGTGGAAGTGCCAATGAACCTTTACCACAAGAATCTTCCTGGACCTGAGCTGTCTTGCATCCCTTTCAATTATGGTTTCTATATCCTCTAAATAAGTTAATCTACCATCAATCTGTATAGACTCTCAACAAAGCACATAGGATGGGTCCGACACATATAAATGAAGCATCGTTTCATAGAACAATGGATGAACTGCATCTAGCTCTAGAAGTAATGCAAGCCTGAGGAAACATCCCTAAATCTCTATAATATGTCATACGGTCTGATAAATACCAGCTCCTTATGAAGCCTAAACACTTAACGAACATATAATACAAGTCTCTTCGTGCCCCAAGTCGAGTGAATAAGCTGAATTTCCATAAAACAGCTCAAACTCAAAATAAAAACTTTAAGACATAAACCTAAGGTCCACCTAGACCAACATTGGTATTCAAAAGCAACTGAACTGTTGAAATTCAATTCCGAGTGTGTTTACTAACAATCCACTCTAGAGTTCCACTATTTCAAAGTTAAGCATCCAAAATCGGAAAACTGAGATACCAACTTGTACAGCCACCAGGGAACCAAAATAACAATCCCAACATGTCGTAAATGACTTAGGGAAGATAACTAAAATCTCTAAACACAGAAAAAAATAAAAGTCAAGTAAATGACCAAATGGGTTATTACAATATAGGATCAATATGTAGCGTTAATAGAGTCTGAGAGTAGCAACAAATGCTATTACAATATACAGATGGCACCGTTTGAAGCATTGTATGGTAGGTTGTACAGGTCACCTAATGGTTAGTTTAACAGTTTTCAAGCTAGGGTTCAGATGGTAAACTTACTGCATGATTCTCTCGACTAGGTCTAGATGATTCAGGATAAATTGCGGGTAGTGCTAAGCAAGCAAAAGAGCTTTGCAGACAGTGGACATTATACCTTAAATTTTTGAGTGGTGACGTAGTCTCCTTACGAGTGTCTCCTATGCGTGATGTGATAAAGTTTATTAGGAGAGGGCAAGCTTAGATCCAGTAGATCAGTCCATTTTAGATTTTTGAGAGGTGGTGATGTTGTCTATAATTTGTCTTTTCCTTCCATGTATTTAGCTATTCACTGAGTCTTCCATATTTTGATGTTGTGGCGATATATTCTGGATGAGTCTCATGTTCTCCATTGGGATTTGGTTTAGTTGGATAAGAGCTTGTCTTTCATTTAGGAGTTGGTACTAGTCCTATATAGGGATATTAGGTGGTTAAGGTCTAGAGAGATCCCAGTAGTTACGGTATAGTGTGGACACCGTCTGATTGAATATTCTACTGGGATATCAAGAGTGATATATGTACATAGTACCCACAATTTTTCGAGTTTTAGGGTATCTTATCTCTCTTCTTTCCCTTCTTTTGGTTGACTTTTAAGCACAAAAGTCCTTTTAGTAGTGGATGTTGTAATAACCCTTATGTTCCTTGAGGTGTTATATATGTTGTCTTATTCTCTAGATCTTTCCAAAAGTTGTCCAGGTCATTCGTGACCTACTGGGGCTGATAGTTTGGATCCTTGGTGATTTGATTGAGAATTATCTCACTTTTCCTATTTTAAGGCTTGAAATTAGTACTCAATGACTTTATTCAACATCTATTCAAGACGCACTCAAAACTAGATCCTAACTATATTATTAGCTTCGAGATGCCGAGTTTGGTCAAGAGGGACCCTTAGTTTGTATCCTGTGGTTTTTATTTTGAGTTTGAGCCGTTTTTTGGAAATTTAGGTCATTATGAGTTGAGAATTGGCCCAGAGTTAGAGCGTGGTGATCACAGTATTGGAATAGGATTATAATGCTTGCATCAGCTCTGCGATGGTAATTTTAGGTTTGTGGGGTGTTGATGTGATTTCGAATGTGTTTGGGCTCATTTTGAGGGTCTTGTGGAGATTCAAAAGTTAGACCCTTTTTTATTTGGTTTGGGGGGTCCTTTCCTCTCAAACAACCTTTGTTGGTTATTTCGTCAATTTTGTTTTGTTTGAAATATGTTTTTCATGCAAGGTGTATATTAATTTTATTTATATTAGACTCTGTTTTGATTCCGTGGCCTTACTTGGAAATTCTGTTGTTGCAAAAAGATCTTCAGTTCCAGGTTTCAACAGGGTCGCGCTCGTGTCGTGCAATCATGGTAAACCTTTGTTTTCCTTCTTTTGCACCATCACAGTTGTTCTTCCTGATCGCGATAATTCTCCATCTATACTCCTTAGCACAATCGTGTTTTTGGGATGCAATCATGTTAAGTGAATAGGAACGATCGTACCTTATTGCGCCCAGTTATATAAGCAACATTTCCTTAAAATTTTAGTCATTTTCTTTTGTTTCCTTCTAACACTTCTCTATCTCTGATTGAAATTTCTGCTACGGCTTGGTTAATTCAATAAAGGGGAGTTCTTGGAGGATTAATCTTGTTTGCTCCATTCTTGGTAAGTGCATTTCTCCCTCTTAGTTTCCATAACCATGGTGGTTTCCTCCATTGATGTCCTTATTCAAGCTTTGTTTTATTCCCCTAACTTGTTGCTTGATTATTGGTTATTTCTGGTGCATTGAGCTTTATGTCACTCCTTGGCCGAGTTGCATTCATATTTTGGTATGTGATTTCCCCTGTTTTAGCTTTGTAGATTTTGCAATATTTAACGCCTAATATTAATTATTTCTTGGGCATTTTGAATCCTTTCACTTACTCATATTGTGCTTATTTTTGAGCTTGAGTTCCTGGAGACACTAAGAACTCCATAGAAAATTTTATTTTCAGATCTAACTAGCGGGTTTTATGACCCTATCTTAGGTTCAAAGTGTGATCCAGCTCGGAATTTAGTATAATTAGTACAATTAGACTAATCTTGATTTATAGATTCATATTTCATCATTTTTAGAGATGTTCAAGGTTATTTGATATCAGTAGGGCTGATATTTTGGATTTGCAGTGCTCTATTTGGCAAACAACATGTATGCTTTGTGGTTCTTTCTTTGGGCATATAACTTACGTAATTGTGTTGAATATCATCTTTGGGTTGGGTTTTCTAGGTTGTAATCATGTACTTGGACCTTTTATTCTCTCATTCTTTATTTTTTCCCCAATTAGTGTTCAGTGTAATACAATGGTCTTGACCTAGTATGGCCTTTTGATGGCTGTAGGGTGACTCGAGAAGTAGTAGAGCATTGATGCGTGGGTTGTTTTTTCTTGGGTTTTTCCTAGTGTCTTGTGCTACTAGTTGTAACTTAGTTGAGCCTGTGCAAGTTGTAGGCTACTGATAGATATTGCTTGTGATATTGCATTCATACTGCTAGAGAGACAAGGGCTTTGTTCATAGAGTGTATTTGGGGCTGGGGCCCGTATCACCATTTTCCTTACGTTACTAACGTGGAGGATAGTTACTCAATAGTAAGAATAAAAATGGATAAAATTTCAATAAAATGAAACTTTAGAGCAATAATATAAGATAATTGATATTTTTACTCACTTTATACTCGGTTGCGTAACAAGCACTCGTACTACCTTTTCCCTAATTTAGACCAAGTTTCATGCTATGGCACCAGTTACTATCACTTATTACTTATCCTGGCACTTGAGTCCGACCTCGCGTGACTGTGAGTATGGATTTTCTAAACTTATCAAGCCTGCTAATTTAGGGACCTTTGTGATACTATAATAATAAGGAATGGGTACCCTGAGTTTGTGAGTTTATGGAATGATGAGACCATTAGAAAGAGGCATTGTATCCCATATCATTAGATTCCTTGAGACTTTGTGTCATTGAGATGTGAGATTACTATGACGTTAGAGATTTGTACGTGGTGGGCGTGCCTCTATGGACCCTGCCTCTGGGCTCTATGGGACTGGAGGAGGGATATAGGTCGGAGTAGGGATACACGGGGTTTATCCCTTCATGGGTCCTTCCTGGAGGGCCTTCCGATAACAGAGGAGGAATGTACAAGAGTTGCGACATTGTGTGTTTGTGTTACTTTTTTGCACTTTCTTGTTTCAGTGTACCCTCAGTAGTATAAGATACCGTCAGGTGAGTGTGACTTCTGTTTATGCTACAATTCTTCTGAGGGCTTGGAAGTGTTAATTTACCTACTGTATTGTTATATTTAATATGTAAGCTAATTCTATTCATTACTTTCGGACCTTCTCTACTGTGTAGGTTACTTGTACGTGACACTATTTTCTTTATCATCTCTTTTGTATCATGAGGTTACCAGTATACAGCCCATTTCCCCATTATCACCTATGCTACCTGTTCTTTCTACTTTTAGTGGTATTATTTATGTATTGCTGCAAGTATCCAGGTAAGTTCCTCCTTTCTTACATGTGATCCAATTCTATGTGTTAGCTAGCGATGACCATGCTCTATCTTTCTCTTCACTCCCTATCTGTGTAGCTAGCTTCTATGTCATATTACTTGCTTTTGTGACCTTACTTTCTTGAATTCATGTTATTTATTGCTTTTATATTTGCTATGTGCTTAGTGGGCCCTCAAAGCCTATGTGTATTGTTTGCTTCAACGACTTGTACTTATACTGCATTTCTGTTTTGCTTGGTGCAGATCTAAGTACTAGCGCATGATGTTGATTCGTGGTTAGTTTTTTGTGCCTCCTTGTTGTTGACTTCAGAGATACATGGTATGGTATCGAACTGTTCCTTCTCTCTTCATCTTTGTATTTTTTCTCTTTTTATGTTTCAGAGATAGTCTTGTATTGTAGACTTATACTTGTACTTTGTACTTAGCAGATCTCCACATACATTGATACCAGGTCTTGGGGAGGTTTGTTGATTCTTTTCATATTATTCTGCTTCTCTGAGTTCATCTCATTTCTCTTTATGTATATGCTTTTACTTTTGTATTCCGCTATCGATACAATAGCCCTCCGCTTCAGTTCTGGCCTATAAGGTTGGTTCTCCTACTAGTGGGGTAGTAGGTGACATCATGATTTAAGAAATTGGTTCTTGAGAAATCCATCCTTGGTGGTGGGAGTTGAGAATGTTAGCATATCCTATAAAGAGAAACAAAGAGATAACTTTAGTTAAGGTTGTATGGAAAAACCAGTTAGTTGATTGAGCGGCTTGAGAAGCAGAGGCAGATATGATGAGTAGATACCCATGCGTGTTTCCTTCTAGTTCCACTTCAGTCTAAGGTAATAGCCTCTTTATTTAGCTTTTTACCCTTATCAGTTCATGAGCATGTAACTTGTAGCATTGCTTGAGTCCCGATGTTCGTATTCATGCATTATTTTATGAGTTCATTATAGTTGAGGTCAAAAAGATTTGTGTGCATGTCAGTTAGCTGAATTAGTGGCTTAATCATTTTTTTGTAGTTTAAAGTGATGCCATGAGTAAGTTTTATAGTCATCTTGTCCATTTTGTAGCTCCCTTCCCCTTTTTGTAGATAAATTCTTCATTCTAGGATGGATGATCTCAAGGGTGGGATTTTGTAACACCATGGAAATATGTCTTTTCATATTTATCATGCATTTAATAGTTTCTTTGATTATTTTTTATTGCTTCTACTATATATTATGTGTATGAATAGGTGTAGGTACCAAAGGCTTTCTTGAGGCTCACTTGTGGGTCCTTAGTATTGTATGGCATCTAAGGGGTAGCCTCGGGGCATTACAAGCTTGGTATTAGAGAAAT
>JBDJHY010620060.1:0-36805 GCA_039654485.1 Withania somnifera | reverse complement strand
CAAGTCATAAATGACTTGGGGCAACTGCTGAAACGCTCTACGATGCAAGACGTCACGTAATTATTATAAATGACCATGAGGGTCATTACAACTGGGTTTCTTCGCCAGCTTGAGTTGAACCACTAAAAACAAGAGAAAATGAGGCACATAATAACAGTATAAAAATAAGCAACCATCCACCTCAGTTCAATAAAATTTATCTACCTTTGGCTACTTCAGCTGCCTCGTAAACCAAAGCCACCTCGGTGACCTCGTCATGGGGATTAAAGGCGCTAAGTCGAGCCCTTAACAAGTCCACATCACTGCAACTACAACGATGAGGTTTTATTTGATTGATGAGGTTGAGGTCGAGGTCAAACGTATTGACTCTTACTACGGGCTCATTCCTAATTTTTCCCAAATTCGAGTTTGGGGGGAAGACAAAATGGGACATCTTAGCATAGAAAAATTTATCCTTCCAGTCAGCATTTTTGAAAGGGTTTAGAATCCTAAAGTTCTGAATGGGGGAAAAGAAGAACCACCCTTTGGAAGGTTCAGAACTCTTTATTGAGAAAAGACTTCTAAAAGGATCTACAGAGGGTTCCATCCCTACTCTGGCACAGGCCAGTTGAAATCTTATGACTGTACGCATGACGCTAGGCACCAACTGTGCAAGAGTCAGTTTATAGGATTTTAGTAAACTATTCAGTAAAGGAAACAAGGGAAAATGTAACCCAGATGCAAGGTACTCATAATATACAGAGCAGTACTGATGGGGGGTTCACAAACCCTATCTTTGAGGTGGGGGATCGTGAATTCTAGGCTGGAAGGAAAAGGGTTTTCCCTCAAAAAAAAGGTGGTAGAAAATCCACCAATAAACTACTAGGGATTTTGTGGACTAACAAGTCTTGGCTATAAAAAACCTGTTGAGGCTTGACCAAGTCTTGAAAGGTAGGGTCATCATTGCCTACACAGTAGACCTCTACCTCATATACACCAAAAGAAGTAGATAGGGAAGACGAAGTCAAAATTACTATTTTAATGAACTATGGAAAAGAAGAACTCTGAAGAGTAAGGCGAAAAGGATGCTAGGAGTAAAATTCACAAATAAAGCTAAAATGAATGGGAATGAGGAATGTAGAAAGATGGCTTAGATTCATAATCCCAAGAAGAAGCAATTATAACAAATAAATGGCGAGAAAAGGCAATTAATGAGGGGAAGATTAAACGATGGGTCAATAAATACCACGTGTTCCCTAGGTAAAAAGTACCTGTAAAGACATGTTCATTGAAACAGTTGTGATACGTGAAAATAAGGAGTAGGAATAAATTGAAAAGACAAAAATGAATGGACAGGAAACCCAAACAAGGTGAATAGGTCCTGTCCATACAACTTCGGAAAAGCTATCTGAAGTAATACACTGACTTCAACTTGTTTAGGGTTTGCAAAACAAAAAACAAAAACTCCCAGCTTATAAAACTAGGTCAAATCGACCTCGGATGATACTACTTCAGATACCACTTCGGCTAAAACACCTCAACCACCGACTGGTTAATAAAACAATTAGCAGGTGCATAGTTTACCTCAGTATGAACTATCTCAGTAGACCTATCATTACAATAACTACCTCGGAAGGTCCGGAAAAGAAGATCTCCTACGTCAACTAAAACACCCTTTACAAACCATCTCGGTAAATAACCTTAGAGAGGCTCAGTTCATCCTTACTCTATGAAATCAGTCAAATGGCGTCAACACAAATTTTGACTCTCGGAAGGGGGACTAGTGTAGAATAATAATTAATAATTAGAGATCTACCATAATTAGATAACTATCATAATGGATAACTGCCATAAATAGGTAAGTACCATTAATAAATGGTAGAATCCTGGTAGGATTACCATTGATACATATAACATAGCAAGAATGATGGAAGAAATCACTCTGTGATCCTAGAGTCCACCATAATTACGGTTACAAGGGACATCTATAAAAGACCAGATGGTTCAGAGACAAAGGTACGCTCACTATACTATTTTTAAATACAACTGGTATTCTCTCCAAAAGTTTTTTACTAACTTAAACATTAGAGAATTACCTCGGGGACCACTCTAGACTCTATTTTGCAGGCACTTATTCCAGATTTATTGTCGGTGTCTTTTACAGTAAGGTAGATTTTGTGGTAAGGTTTTGTTGATGATCTGTTGGGATTCATCAAACACCTTGCATATATACAGAAAAGATAGAACATGATTCTTATTATATGAGTTGCTATAAAATCAACATCTTACTCTTTAATTGCAAGATCAACAACGAGAAATTTCATCTATTGATAAAAAAAACTTATATGGATATAAGATCTTATTCCACTGTTGCTAGTTTCAATAAATTATAAAATTTAGGTAATCATAAAGCTTTGTTACAAATAAGTTCATGAGTTGGAGATAAGCAACCTCGAATGTAGCAACTCCTATACCCATTGATTTTGCACCTTTTAACAGCTCGACTTTCAAGCTCTCCTTAGGCTTTGTATAATAAGTTTATGTTGGAGATAAGCAATATCAAATGTAGCAACTCTTGTACCCATTGATTTTGCACCTTTTAACAGCTTGAATTTCAAGTTCTCCTCAGGCTTTTTGAATCCCCAATAAAAGAAAAATTCTACCTATATGCTAGGAAAGGATTATCTAGAGCTCAATAGTACTTTACCCATCTTACGAGCAGCTAAAAAAGGTTTTCTCGATGTTCTCATTAAAATACGCGGTTATATTCCTTGTTTCTGAATTGATCCAACCTTATCTTGATAATTTTCTCTAATATGGGGGAAGAAAACAATAGATTTGGTTACATATTGCTTTCTCTTATTCTCGTGTTTGACCTCTTCTATCTTTGCGTATCTCATTGAACTAATTTTTAAAAATCTTGAACTTTTGAGCTAAGAATTTCTAGAAAATTGCAACTTAAGTTTCGTATGAACCATGTTACGATCTGCAATGAGGTGTGATGGCCCATACTCCAAACCGTAATACCGAAATACTCGGTCAGTAAGTATCATGTGTTACAATTTCCATGTTATGAACCATATTCTAGGTATACGATCTTTAAGATGGACCGTCCTTGTTAAGCAGAACATCCAGCTGATTCATCCCTCATTGCAGTCCTTGTTATGATCATATCACTGGACTGTACTAGCTAAACAGTAAAATAGTTGACCACATAAAATTCTGATCCACCAAATTGGTCCGCACCCCAACTATATGGTCCATAAACTTTGTAGGAAAGGCGGGAAGATTGATTAGGGTAGTACATAACATATTACTGTCCGTACTCCACTCTTACTGTTCACACGATGGCAATTTAGATTTTATAAAATATGCATTTTACATTTTTTTCCTAGTTCCTCATATTTAAAATAATTTTAGCAGTTCTAAGAGCTCTTTGCAACCCTCTTAAGGCTAGGTAATCATTCCCCGTAAATTCATAAATTGAAGTGATGAATTTGTCTCTAGGATTTTGAATTTCCTATCAAGATTCATCACCACAATCTTAGGGTTTTCAAGAAAATCCATATCCAAGGTTCAAGAAGGGTTCTGATTGTTTCTCTCCTATTAAGAGAAGATATTCTTGGACAATTGGAGAAGTTAAGGTATTTAAGGCTTTCTTTCACATGTGGTAAGACCTTGTTCTTCCCCATGAATTACGTTTTGTTGTTTTTGAATGTCTCCCATCAATTAGATAGGGTTGGAACAAACCCTCATGTCTTGAATCTTCTTCATTCTTTGTGAAACTAAGAAATTTTCCATGAAAGTGTCTAGCTCCTAATATATGTTCCTACCTCATTAGTCCCTGAAAGTTTCTTGTGAAATTATAAATCTATAATTTATATACAATAGAAGAAAAGCCATCCTAGTCAAGTGACATCGTAGGATGATGTGATGTGTAACTTTTAGGAGAAAATAGTTAAAATTTGTTGGTAATGATTATTTTTTCATTTGAATGTATACATTTAAAATCACAATAAATAATTACTTTTCTAAAGTTGTTGATAGAAGCTGCTTTAACAACTGTTAATATCTCTTTTCTACTCTCCTCATTTTGATCGCACTTGACTGTTTTTATATTTAAATAATGTTTATGATTTCTTTTAAAAATTATAAACATAATGGAGATATTTTTATCTACAAGGGAAATACCTTAATTTGAACTGCTTTTCCTTATCCAAAAAACATGAACACTTTTTAGTTGATTAATTATTAGAGAGTAATTAAAAGTGACAATTCTAAAGAGTTTAAAATAACAAAAGTTAGGTTATATTTATGCAATCTAAATTAGTAAAAATATAAGATAAATTCCTGAAATAAAATATTTATTAGATTATCAAATAAATTATTTAATTTGATTTATATAATAATAAAAACATTTATTAAAAATTTGATTATTATAATAAAATCATTGATTGAAAACAAAGACTGACGTGTGAATTTTTGAAATAAAAACAAATAGTACTTCAGTTCTTTATTTAAAATAAATAAATTTAAAAAAATTAATAATTTTTTGACTCAGAAACATAATTAATAGACACAATTACCAAAGTTTCATGACTTCTACACTATTTACTTTCACGTTCCCTCAATTTCTCAACCGTCGATCCATGATTACCATTTCCCCTTTTATCAATTAGATTCTTCTTCAATCTCACACAACTACTATATACATACAACTTCAATTCATGATATCTGCTTCATAATCACAAAATTATTGATTTCGATATCATTACCAATGTCAGACCTTATCAACGATATAACAATTAACAAAATGCAGTGGAAACTGAAAGTTTTAATTATTCGTCTGTAAGAAGTAAAAGATCATTACAATCTTATGCTATTTTGCAATTGAATTGATTATGCTAAATGAAAGGGTATTGTAAATTATTTCATCCACAGTAAAGTCAAATATTACAGTACATCTGTAAGTGTATTAAGAATTACAATTTTTTCTACAGGGTGATCGCGTACAAACTTATATTAGCAATTCAATGTTGAATAAATTCAGATTAAAAATTAAATAGCGTGGACTATATCTTATGGGGAACTTTAAAAATATACTGCTACGAATCATAAGTTAAGACTTAGATTTACTCAACGAACAATTGTGGCTGATATTTTCGATTGGATGTTCTTATTGAAATTCTGTAATATGGGATCATTCAGTTAATTGATAAATAAGATTGACTTAAATGAGATAGAATTATTTGGTAACTAAAGTATCACCTTAATTTTTTATTTTGTACAAACTATTTAAAGATTTATATAATATACTTTAACTTTAGTATTTTAGACGTGATCGGAGGGATTGTCTGTTTCTCACAGGGACAAACATAAAATGTAGGTGAAAATTCTAAAAAAATTCCTCAATGTGGAACTAGAAGATTATGAGTAAGAACAAACACTCATTCATTGTTGTTGGCAAAAAAAGCAGGATATAATACGTATATCTACTGTACTTAAAAAAGAATTACTGTATATTATATTACCAATGGTGATTTGCAAAAATAAAAAGCTATCCGCTACATTTTTGGGTGAATTCGTAGAACAAATTATATTTCATCTTTTAAGTCCGGACAACAACTCTATTATTGTTGTAATACAGTCTATTTAGGCGCACAAATTTTCAAGGTAAATCTTAGTAACATATATTTTAAAAATATATTCATTACATCTCACACATATTGTATTTTGCAGATTCATATTCGGTGCTCAATACCTGAAATATCTCAAAGCTTTAGATTGACCCAACTGATCATCAATATGAAGATTTCAAAAAAAGGTTTAAATATACACTTTTTTATTATCTACATATATACTAAAGTGCTAATTTTCAGTCAGCGTTACTATCTTACAATTTTGTGTACGCAGACAACTTTTTATTAGAGAAATTAAATTTAAAAAAGACTAACGCAAATCATCTCAACACAAAATTATTCTGTCTCAGATAAGATAACTAAAGACATTGTTGAAGTGAAAATAATCTCCGAATAACTGGAGATTAAAAAAAAAGCCAGTACAATTTTACCATAAATTTCTTATTAACTTATATTCATATAACATAAAGATTTTAAAATTTTATATAACTATATAACATAATGGTTCTCATTGTTGGACTGTTGCAACTACTGAACTATTAAATTTAGACAGAGGGTGGTCTTATTTGGGATGCAGTAAGTGTAAAAGAAAAACAAAACCGTGAAAAAACTTTTATGTTTGCACAAACAAAAAAATGTAAAATATGAATATTCCTTCACGATAGTTAGGTAGTAACATATTTTTTATTTTACTATTACCTTACAACATACACATATATTTAAGATCACTACACTATAGGTACATGATTCAGGTTCAGCAATTGATGAAACTGGAACTCAACCACTGTTAATTTGGGATAGTGTTTCACGTTTAAATTTAGGACCATGACTGGCACTAAGTGACAAAATCCCAAGACATATTGGTATTTTATAGAAAATCGGGTAGAGTTTTCCCTGGTTTTAGGCCTATAAAAAATTTCACCTGTTTCAGAATCAATAACCAATCAATGGCAAACAATTCAAATAACCAAATACCCCAGCTAGTCATCCACAACTCAACTATACTAAAATTTACCACCAAACACTATCTTAAGCCAATATTGTCCATAAATTATAAACTAACAAAATACTCATCAGGCTAACGGAAAAGACTACAAAGCAAGTCTAAAATTCAAAATAGAAAGACTATAATCAATAACAAGATAGTTGCCCATGAGAATGAGTGTGGGGCTCACCAAAAAAGAGTCAACACAAAACTCTAGCTAACCAAACCTCGACTATTACTCCTGCGTTCTCTATAAGAAAAAAATAGCGGGGATTAAGATGCTAGCTCAGTGATTAATAACATTAACCGTTTTCAATAGGGACAAGTCAAAAAAATATACTAGTATCATAATCATCAATATCATAGAAAAGTGTTTTGTTAATAAAATTGTATCAATAACCAGTACTGTCTATTTCATGTTAGTAAAATCATTCAATCATTTAGAAATAAACTTAGTAAATCTTGATTTATCATAGCTTGTGTTGGGAAGGTTTTCACGGATGGATCATTTAATCAGTGTGGCTTCCTATCTTAAGAGGTAACCAATAAAGGAGTATTTGTAACAGTATTCTAGTCATACCTTCCTACTAGTGAGGGTTGTATTTGTAACCAGTAAATACAAGGTGCACCAGGTCTAACGAACCCGTCGTTTGCAATGGGATCCATCAAGGTCTACTTCCAAAATATACTTTATTTATAATTAGTAATCAATTCAAGTAAACACTTCAAACAGTTTAGACACTTGAGATCTTATCAAATCATATTACATGTAAAACATGAACAAAATATATAATGACCCTCGGGGTCACAATCGTATTCCCACGAGTTCTCTGTTTTTAAAGTATTCTTGTAACTGCCCCAAGTCATGTGAGACTTGTTGGGACTAGTGTTCGGATCCTTAGAAGTTATATTGTGCTTATCTCGATTTTACATTTTGGAGTTTTAACTTTGGAATGGGGTAATCGAGAATAAATTCCTCGAAAGCGTGTTCAAGATTAAAAACTAATAGTTCAATTAGCTCTGGAATGTTGACTTTAGTCTAGAGGGACTTTTAGTTCGAACCCCAAGGCATTCAGTTATGGTGTGGTACCACTAAATTAGATCATTTTAATTTAAATAATAATTATGTACCTTCTTTAATAAAAATAAAAGATATATTTTTAGTATCGTCCTAAATTGTTAACAAGTTTATGAAATAGTCTTTTAAAATAATCTAGTATCATACCTTATTACTTTGCAAAAATTATAAGGTATTAATATTTTATCAGAGTTAGCATATCAAATTATGTTGAAAACGTATTATTTTAAGGGGTAGGTTTTATTAAAAAAATTCATTAATTTTGATATATTAAAATATTAAAAATATTTCATAATAGGTTTATACAATACTAGGATATTTAAAAATCAGGAGGAATAAAGATTATTTTAATTAAAAGATTCCCTAAGACCGTTTTCTTAGGTAATGATTATTCTCCCACCCTTCTGTCCCCCTAATGATTACCTAAATAATTTAAAACTTTTTAGGCTAGTACTTATATACACAACTTATATACTTTGTCGACTCAGTGTGGAAACTTAATCTAACGGTTTTTCTTAAAAACAATCTCTTTGTAATTGACCAATATCAGTTAATTAGAAGGTTTTAATTGTAGTTAATTCGTGGAATTGGTTTGTGGTAGTTCTATGATCGTTTCTACCAAGTAATTTCTTGTTTTTCTTTAATATAAATTTCCTGGGCTTATTTCTTTATTTTTCTACCATTGGTTTGAACCCAATTTTGTTCCACACAACCTATGAGCTGTTCTATAAATGGTGTTGTAAATATTCTATTTTTTAGAGTCATGAGAGTTCACAGACCCCTTTTTAGTTTAGATTTAGACCCAACTATTTATATAGCAATATGAGTCTTGTTTTACTCGTCTTAATAGGTGGGTTATATTTTTGATAGCTTCGTGCGATTTCGAGTTTCATTTGTGATTCTTCGGATAGTCAAATATTCTTGAAGGTTATCATCGGAGTTCGGGTAGGCTAATACTTACTTCATTCAGATTGGGTATTTAATATTTTATATGCTTGGTAAAATGTCAGCTTGGGATGGGTTATTAGTTTTGAGCCACGTTTCAGTGGTTATCTTGGCCTACATCCTACTTAGCTGGATTTATTATTTTTTATACTTTCTTAGGGCTACAAGGCCCACCTGCGTATTTCATGCCGACTCTGGAACATAGTGAGATTGAGAAGGGAATTATACTAGTAGTTAAAGTTTAGTAGCTATACCCTAGTTTATACTGGTGGATAGTCGATCTACGCAGGCTGATTATTATGTATTCTATATGAGGTGTTGCATGTGATTAATATGTATGCGGTTACTTGGCTGTAGATAAACAGATACATTTTGATGGATAGTTAGAAGCCCTGTGTGATGTTGTTGTACCCTAGCCTGGTGTGAACCTAGGAGTGAGTAGTATTGGCCTGAAATATAATAGCTTCATATTTTCCCATGTATGGATGTGTACTTAGCTCAAATGGGTGTCCTCCGAGAAGTTGTAGAATCTTTGGTATGATCACTCGTGTCTCAGGACCGTAGTTGGGCTAGGAGAGGGTGTACCTTATGACTAGGACTTGACAACTATTTTATGAATTCTAGTTAGCAGCCTTAGACCAATTTAGTCTATTGATTGGTTCTTTATTGCGAGCATGAATTAATATTTTTATAAGGTAACATAGGTTTGACAATGTAATAATTGGAAATCGATTTTTTTATATCTATATTATATGTATCCATGAATGCTATGCAGTTTGGAGCTACTTCCTCACACTACTTCATCTATTTTCTTGTTGTGATTTTGATTTTTGGGTATTTCCTACATGACAACGACTGGAATTATATTGTGGCTCTGATTATCTAGTTGGCTGAACATGGGTTTTTCACTGAGATATAAATAAGTTCTAAGCCCGAGGTTTGGCATTTCTACCTTGATGAGTATGTCACTATTTGTCCTTTTTATGAGTAATTTGTTTATGGGATTAGAGAACAAAACCTGTGATAATGGGTGGATATGCCTGAGATATTACTACTACATATGAGTTGTAGCCTGGGAGATGTTATCCTAGAATATAAGGGGTAAGTATACAGGAAGTCTTTCATGGGTCTTCTCCTAGCAGAGTCTTTATACCAGGAAGGGTGCATACAGACGCTATTTACTTTTCACAGTACCCTTTAAATTACATCCCTACACGTTGTCTTGTACTCTTTAAGACATATAAGGGAAGTCCCTATTAGGTTACTTGGTTGCCTGGTTGTGTCTACGGTAGTATGGGATGCCGACTGATTTTATTTGCTAATAGACTTTGTTTGTTCCTTTCTATCTCTTGTAGGTATTATTCATACACTTGATGTATTTGCTGTTAGTTTAGCCAGTTATTGGTTTTATATTCTCTTATTGGTCTTTCTTTGTGATGGTTACGTTGGAGCTCCAAGTACGAGTCACGTAAGTCATGATTTATCTGTGACATAGGCCATTGTGTTCATACACGGATAGATGATAATTCACCGCAATGACTACTTATTATAGTAGTTATCCCTTTTTTGTTTGTTCATTACGTGTTATTTTCCTATTTTCTTATGATTGCTTTTTACCTTGCTTATGCTTATTTTTTCTGGTCATCTTATGAGAACTACTGAGTACTCATATTTTTTGTACTCACGATATACTTATCTATCTTTTTTCATAAATATCCTAGTATGAGTCAGCAAAGCTTATGCGATCGTGCAAGGTATTTGGTGCCATTTCAGGAGATAAAGTGAGCAATCGACGTTCATGTTTTTCGGTCTTTCTTTTGTCTTCACAACTATTCTAATTGAAGTATGGATAGCTATGTTGTGGTCTTGCCCTATTGTGGGTTGTATTTTATGCTATTCTGTATACAGATGCTCGACACCCACGATTCCAGGTTCTCGGGGAATTACTTTCTGTTATGTAGTTATGTTTTGTCTTGTTCTTCTTCTCTTATTCTCTTCTTCCCCTTCTCTTTTCTTTTGATACTCGATACTAGCTCCCGCTATCTGCTCTGGGTCGGGGTTGGACTTGTCTACATGTGGGATATAGACGCCATCACAACTTAATTTTTGGGTCGTTATAGAGTGGTATCAGGGCTCTAAGTTCACCAATGTCTCTGGATGTAGGAGCAAGTGCCAGGTAGAGTCCCAAGGATTGGTATGTACACATTTTGGTCTTATCTTCTCCAGGCTACAAGGCACTCTTTAGGAAGAACTATCACTTATTGATTCCTTATGTATGTTTTATTGTTATCTGTTCCTTATCATCTCGTTCGACTCTACTATTTTCAGATGACTAGGAAGAGGACCTCGGTGGACACTAGAGAGATCCCCATATACATTCCCAAAGTTCTAAATCCAGAATTGATCGCAAATAGACCTCACCATCAACCACAAAGTTCGGGAGTCGCTCAGGCTCACGCATAAATTACTGTCCTGCTACTTCTGCAGAGCGCCAGAGTTCATTCAAAGGTACCTATGGGTGCCTTGAGAGGAGCATCGGTTGGGATGATTTTGTTGTCTTCCAGCAGGGGTCTTTAACCATTTGGGATTGTGAAAGATCATTCAACAGGATGATTAGACATACCCCTACACTTTATGTCATGAGATATGGAAAGGTGATGGACTTTTTTAGATGATTATTTTTTCCGCTCTACATGGTGATAAAGCATTTGGTAGCAATATGGCATACCCTTGAATAAATCTTCAAATAGTTGGTGACCTTTGAAAAGGCTTGTTGTGAGGCCTGTAGAGTTACTGGTCAGGGAGTCCACCAGACTATAAGGGATGGTAGTAATCCATCTCGGGATCGGGAGGGATGAGTATCCGAGGGTTTCTTTATATGTGGTGGGTTTGGATATGAGGCTATAGATTTCCCCTTTCCAGGACACTTTTGTCATAGCATCTTAGGCAGATTAGCCAGAGTTTAGGCAAGACTCATTTTGTTTTTCCTTTAAGTTCTTAGAATGGTTCTAGTGATACTCGAACTATGAGTGAATGGTGTAATAGACAGAGATTTTAGTGGCAACATAAGATCCATCTAGGTCATCTTAGTCAGCCTATTCAGACATTTTCTTAGTCAGCTGATAGAGGCCAAGGTACTCAAAATAGACATCCCGTTAGGGGAACATCTTTATGTTCGCAGGGCCGTGGTTGACAGAGTACTTCAGTTCTTCATCCTAGTTAGAGCAGGACCCGAGGTTGTTATGAGTGTGGTGAGGTAAGCTATCGGGCTAGAGAGTGTCCGTTGTACCGAGCGATATAGTCAATATAGGTCGCAGCCTCACCTCAACAGTCAGTTAGAGCGGGTGGTGGTATTATTAGTTCTTGTTATTCTTGTGGAAGTATTGGTTATTAGGATAGGAAGTGTTCTGATATCTTGTTTAGATAGGTTAATAGAGCCTTCCAACAATTTACCTTTCTTCGTCTTGCGATATGGCCCATGGTGTTTCAGGATGTGCTACCTTCAAGCTCTATTTATGACATGATCCTATTATATTCCCTACTTAGTTGTCTTATGTCGACTTGGGCATGACTCTAATTTATTTCTTTCTTACTTTATTTGTTCTAGCTTGAGTGGCTTTACCCTGGTTGATGTTGTGTCATAGAATGGGTTTAGGCTTTTCTTTTAGAACTCAATTTTTTGTGGCCTATTTTTTATGTGGCTCTTTGATGTTACCTGGGTTATGTTTCCTATTGGCAAGTTATGTCTTGTCTTTTAGCCCATGGGAGCCTATGATTCCTTATTATGTTATGTTTTTTGTGATTCATAGATTTAACTCTTTTTGTTTAGGCGGGTTTTATAGTATATTAGCTGAGGTTTGAGCGCCCTTATCTTTTCCTACCATGAGTTGTGGATTTTGTTCTTAAGGTCCTTTTGTTTCCCCATGTATAAGGAGGGAACTTTTAAGTGGTGGATCCTAGTGATGGGTTTGAGTTACTTGGCTAGCTTAGCCTTTAGCTGTTGTAAGATAGTGGAGTTATGCCTTTTTGATAGGTGGCCTTAGTTATTTTTTCGGGCAGTTAGTTCCTTAGGGGTGTTTCTTAGCCTTGCATGTTCAATGTTTCTTCATTCATGTAGGAAAATACCCTATTATCCTATGGTGGTCTTTTTTATACCATGAATTGTTCAATAGCTCTAGTATGTGACTTGCTTTATCATGACTTCTATTAGTCGATCTTTAAAAACCAGAGTAGGTAGCTCTTGTGAGTAAGGGACTGACTCCTTCTATTTGATTTCCCCTGGTCGTGTTTGCTAGTGGTTAGTCTCTGTACTCGCAAACATATAACTATTCTGGTAGGAAAAATGACCCTTTAGTGGTGGATTGAGGCTATGGTATTTTAGAGGATTTCATACCTCAGGTTATATGATGCATTTTTAGTTTTAGTCGGTTGATGCGACTGTGTAGGCTTCGACCTCATGAGTAAGATACAAATTTCTTAGGCTTGGACTAGTAATTGGTTTATACCAGGTTTGTATTTCATTTTAGTGATTGTGTCCTTTATATGAAAGTCGGGAAGCTTTTAGGTTTTGAGTTATGAGGACTTAGCTTCAGGAAGTCATGAGTAGTTGGCATTCATTCCTGTTCTCACCTTTTTATAACCACTAGATTCGTGTATTTGGCTTTTAGGTAGCACAATTTCTTGGTCTTCCACACCATTTTATATGACATGAAGGTAGTTAAGATTACACTTGTGTCTCGAGTTCATTGACAGTATGTATGTAGGATGAAAAAGTACTCTAGAATGATCGCCCGTTTGAGTCTCAGATATTTGTTTCTCTTCATTCCCAGTTGATTTCAGGTTAGTGAGTTGATTTTGGTGATCGAGGTTTAGAAAAATCATTTTGATTTCAGTCTCTAGATTTTAAGCAAGGTTGCATTTGGAGGGAAGGACAACTGCCATTTATGGTAATTGGGATTATTGGTTAGTTGGTGGTATCAGTTTCTTTTGTGATGTTGTTGGTCAATTGTACCCTTAGGGCTTGTAGTCATAGAGTTTTTTTTCTACAAGGCTATATCAGGTTCTGATGGTGAGTTATCAATAGAAATTAGTTCTGGTGGTTGGTGTTTAGGTTCAGATTGTTCTTTGTGGGGCCCGTTGTACCAAATATACCATACAACTGGGAAAAGAGGAGATATACGAAGGGTCTCACTACTTTTATGTTTAAGAGGTCATTTTCTTACACGAGATCCCAGTTCCTATCATTTCAGAGAACAACATCTAGTTCACTTCTTGATTTTTTTAGGGGGGCAGTACAATACTTATTTCCATCCACCAACTGCCAGCCATTTCGAGTAGACCATTGGGTACTTCAGGATATACTGCAAGATCATGTCCTCAATTTTGGTGGTAGTTAGGGTTGGTACTTGGACTTGGTAGAGTATCATATGTTAAGAGTTTCTTTTACAACTTTCATATGGTACCATTTGAGGTTTGGTATAGTAGGTGTTACAAGGCGCTAGTTGGTTGGTATAGTTGTTTCAGGACTTAACCTCAAACTTCGAATTTAATTTGGGATGTCACAAAGAGTATAATGACCCGCTTGGTCATTTCCTTGCATTTCGCCATTTCCTGTGAATAGATCTATTTGGTAGTTGGCCTAGGTCATTTATGACCTACTGGGCTCGTTATCTTAGTTTCCTTATTTTAAACTTTTAGTTTTAAAATAGTGGAACTCGAGAGTGAAATAGTAGTAAATGCTCTTGGAATCTGATTCCAATAGTCCCGTTAGCTCCAAAATATTGACTTTAGTCTAGTTGGACCTTGAGTGTGTGTCCTGGGCTTTTCGTTTTAAGTTTGGTTATTTTGTAGAACTTTTTGGCCCAAAACATTTGGGTTGGGTTGTAGAAAGTTTGGCCCAATTTCATTCTTGGACCTGGCCCATGGGGAAGCATGAGCAAGAACCAGGCAGTATATATACAATGTTCTTAAACTTTCAGATCATTTTCCTCCTTCTTCCATTTCTATTTTCTCCATCCAGGCTGTTATTAAGTTCTAAAACTCAACTAAATTGAAGGGAAGTCCATCCCTAAGATCACCTTGTCTTTCCTCTAGTTGGTAAGATATTCCTCTTTTGTGTTTCCGTATAAATAGTAGTTATCATTCTTTATTTAAACTTAACTGAGTGTAGTTGTCATTCTTTATGTATACTTTTTTGAGTGTAGCTGTTTCATCTTAATTTCCTCATTGGTTATGGTTTAATTCTTGAGTTCCATCTTGTAGCTGTCTTATCCTTATTTCCCAGTTAGTTTATGGTTTAATTCTTGAATTCTGAGTGTAGCTATCATTCTTTATTTAGATTTGTTTAAGGGTAAATATTTATCTTCATTTCCCAGATTGGTTTACTGTTCTATTCTGGAATTCTAGCTAGTTATTGCTCTATGATGTGTTTCTCTACCCAAAATATGTTCTGGATTTGTTCGAGTTGGGGGCTCCTAATGATCGTTTAAGACCCCTCGAAGTTTTCCACGGGTTTTCTGTAGATCACAAACCTCCCAGCAGCCCCGAGGTTGCCTTGATGAGGTCACCGTGGCAAGGCAAGGTCACCCTGATGAGGTTGCTTTGATGAGGTCGCCTTGGCGAGGTCACCTTAGTGAGCTTACCTTGGCGAGGTTGCTATTTACCTTATGGGTTTTGTTGATCATATTTTAGTCCCTGGGCTAGTAATCTGAGGTCACTTTAGCGAGGTCTCTTTGGCAAAGTCACGCCAGCACCCCGTGGTCGCCTTGGCGAAGTCATGCTAGTGCCCTGAGGTCACCTTGGCGAGGTCACGCCAACACCCCAAGGTATACTTGGCGAGGTCGTCATAGAGAAATTACCTTGGCGAGGTTCGTAAGTTTTTCTTAGTTTAGACTTCTACAGACTGCTTGTGCCCCCTTGTTCCTACTTTAGCTTGTAAGGTCACCTCGGTGAGGTCTACCCCAGTGGCTCCCTTCCCTCTAAATAGGGCTTCACCTTTTCACTTTAGCTCATCGCATTTACGTTCTCAGTCTCTCCTTGAGCTCTTTTATTGGGACCACGAGTCTCCTGAGCTAAGGGCTACATATCGAGGTATTGTGTTCCTGAGCTGTAGGCCCCACTTTCCAACCTCAATTGCTAGTGTGGTATAGGTCTTATTATTTATATTTTTGAACTCGAGACTTGTAATTTGTATAGTTTTAAGGGATATCGATTGTGTTTGAGCTTCGGTCCACCGTGAGTGCACTTAGGAGATTTTTACCAGCGTCCAAGTAGGCTAGGTTTATTTGTGCATTATAGAATGGGTTGATATTATTATGCTTGTGATATGGCTAGTTGTGTGGGCTAGGTAATTTAGGTTGATCCTCGTTTCTTTGTTGATATTCTTGTTGGATTTTAGAGGCTCATGAGAGGGCATAGAGGGTAAAGGGTCGCATGCTCGTGTCTTGGGCCACCGTGAGGAGGCTACTGACCCTAAAAGTTATGTTAGCTATTACACGACGGGTGTGGTGAGTTGAGCTCTTAGATGGTGGCCTTTGTCCAATCCTAGACTCCGTTTACTTTCCATTTCTATTGTTATTTATTTTATTATTGCTACTATATTGATACTTTTGTGTATTACTGTTTAGACTAGTTATTTGCACTAAAGGGTTGGCCCCTCATTTTGATATTGGAACTAAAGGGCTAGGCCCTCGTTTTGATATGCACTAAAGGGATGGGCCCTTGTTTTGATATTTGCACTAAAAGGTTAGGCCCTTATTTTCTGTGCTATTTGTGCTTACTGGCGGGATGGGGTACTAGGTAGGATATACTGTGCTAGTTGTACTTACCAGTGGTATGGGACACCAGTAGGTTCTTGTGTGTTTACTTCTATTCAGCATTTAGTGGTATCCTTCTAGGCAATCCTTATTTGTGGTTCTTGCGTACATGGTATCATGGTTAGTGAGTTTCAGCTGAGCAGGAGAATAGGTCTGTTTCCTTACTTCATTATGAGTTTTGGATTTTGGACTCTGTAGTTTGTATCTATATGTTTAGTTCCTGTATTTTTATACTACTACATCTGATATCTTGCTTTTCTACCTATTATTAGCTTTACTACTTCCTTACTATTTCTATACTATTCCCGACCTGTTTTACTTCCTCACTTTACTACTCACATTATATTTTAACCCTATCGGTCGATAATGTCTATTGATACCTTATTTGGTACTCATGTTGCACTTCTGTACCTTTTTCATGGTGCAGATAGAGGCAAAGGTTATCAGCGACGCGGTGATCATGCAGAGTAGATCCAGCTGACTACGGAGATTATGGTGAGCTTTATGGTCCGAGCAAACCGTAGTTTCCTTCACTTGGATTGCTTTATTCGGTCCACAGCAGGCCCTGCATTGTAGTATCTTTTTAGAAGTTGTTTGTATTTTGTTTCCTTCGATATACTCTGTATAGTAGCTCCATATGCCACTGACACTAGGTTTTGGGATTTGGGTTTTGTATGATTCCTTGTTGGCTTTCGCTATTATGTATTGTTTATGCTTCCTTTGATGAATTACTTGTTTGAGAGTCTATAGCCCATTGCACGTATATCCGGGCTATAGAGTTAGGCTTGTCTACAGGAGGGATGTAGACGCCATCATGACCTGAGTTTTCAAGGAGTGATAAAGAGAGTCAAACCTATTCGAGTTAGGTTTTATATAGAACAGGGTAGACCAAGGAGCTACACATATTATAGACTTTTCAACTTGATTTTAGTATTGGGGACTTAATGTTTACAGGTTCATTGGGGGCTATATTAGATCACGGAGTAGATTTGTCGGGTGTCTGCAAATCGGCCCTACATTCAGAGTTAGTGGAGGTATGCCCTATTTCATCGATGTCTACATGCCTCGCTGTTATATCATAGATCCCTCCCTTACATTTTATTACGTGAGCCTTGCATTCTTATTTTTTATATGCTTCATAGATGTCTTTCCTCGTAGCTTTTGTGGATAACAGTTTCTTTAGTGGTGGATATTGTAATGGCCCTCGAGGTCATGTTCGTATTTTTGTAATGTTTTTGTATTCAGAGCGTTCTTATAATTGCCTAAAGTAATTTAATACTTACTGGGAACAGTAGTTCGGATCCCTGACATTTTTGTCGTGCTTATCTGGATTTCCCGTTTTAGAGTTTTAACTTTGGAATGGGGTAATTTGATCCTCAGAAATGTGTTCAAAATTAAAATCTGACTATTTTGTTAGCTCCGGAATGTGGACTTTATTCTAGAAACACTTTTGGTTCGAATCTCGGGGATTTCAGTTGCTGTGTGGTACCGCTAAATTAAATTATTTTAAATTAAATAATAATTATGTCCCTTATTTAATACAAATAAAAAATGTATTTTTAGCATCGTCCTAAATTATTGACAATCTTATGAAATATTCTTTTGAAATAATCTAGTCTCTTACCTTATTATTTTGCGAAACGTTATAAGGTACTAATATTTTTGAAGTTCGCATATAAAAATGTTGAAAATTTTATTATTTTAAGGGGTAGGTTTTATTAGAAATAATTTTTTATTTATTTTGATATATTTACAATAGTGTAATTATTTCGTAAATAAGTTTATACGATACCTGGATATTTAAAAATCGAGAGAAATAATTATTATTTTAATAAAAAGATTCCAAAAACCTAATTATTCCTAGGTAATGATTAGGCTTCCGCCATTTTATCCCCTAATGATTACCTAAATAATTTAAAACTTAATTAGGCTAGTATTTATGCATACAACTTATATATGTTGTCGACTTAGTGCGTAAACTTAATCCTAACATTTTCCCTTACAAAAATTCTCTCCCGAACTGGGCAATATTAGTTAATTAGAGGGTCTTCACTGTAGCTGTGATTATGGGATTGATTTGTGGTAGTTCTACGATTGTTTCTACCGAGTAACTTCTTGATTTTTCTATAAATTGTAGAGTTTTCTATATTTTATAACTTTCTGGACTTATTTCTTCATTTCTACTGTGGTTTGATCTCTATTTGGTATCACACAACCTATGAGTTGTGATCTACATGGTAGTATAAGTATTCTAGTTTTTCGAACTCTAAGGGTTTATAGACCAATTTTTTGTTTTGGTTTCGAACCCTCTCTATAAATAACAATATGGGTCTTGGTTTACTTCTCTTGACCAATGGGTATTTTTTTAGAATTGTGGGATTTCGAGCTTCGTTCATGATTATTCAAATAGTCAACATATTCTTCGAGGTTGTCACCAGAGTCCAGGTAGTTTACAAAATATTTCAGATTGGATATTATTGTATATGCTTTGTAAATTGCCTACTTGGGTTGGGTTATTATTGGAGCTCTGTAGCAATGGTTATCGGGGCATAAGACCTATTTAGCTGGATTTATATTGTTATACTTCCCTAGGGCTACGAGACCCTCCTGTGTGTTTGACACCACTCTGGAATGTAGTAAGGTTGTGGAGGGGATTATACTAGTGGTTAGAACTTAGTAGATATCCCCTGGTTTATGATGGTGGCTTTAGAGACGATCTAGGCAGGCTGATTGTTTTGTATACTACATGAGGTGTCACGTGTAATTAGTATGTGTGTGGTTACTTGTCTGCAGATAGACAAATATGGTTTTGCTGGATAGTTAGCAATCTTGTGTGATAATGTTGTTCCCTAGCCCAGTGCGAACTTGGGAGTGAGTTGTATTAGACTGAACTATGATAGCTTCATATTTTCCCCTGTATGGTTGTGTACTTAGCCCTAATGGACGTCCTCTGGGTAGTCCTAGCATCATTAGTCCGATTGCTCATGGCTCTGGATATTAGTTGGGCTAGGAAATGGTGTACTTTGTGACTAGGGATTCACATTCATTCTATGGATTCCAATTAGCAGCCTTGGACCAATTTAGTCTATTGATTGGTTCTGTGTTCCGAGCATGCATTAATATTTCTAAAAGGTAACACGTCTTTGACATATTAATAATAAAAAATTGATTTTCCTATATCTACGATGCAGTATGGAGCTACTTTCTCATACCAGTTGATCTATTTTCTCACAGTCAGTCTGATTTCTAGGTATTGCCTATATGGCAGCGATTGGACTTTTACTGTGGCTTTAATTCTCCTATTTGGATGAACTTGTGTTCACCACTAAGATACGTATATGGGTAATCCTAAGCTTTGGCATGTCTACCTTGACGACTATCCCATTAGTTGGTCTTTTATGAGGATTTTTATGTAGGATTAGATCCCTCCACGGACCCTCTGACACTGAGTGGTTATCCCTGAGATAATACTACTGGTATGGGCTACAACATGGGAGAGGGGTATACTAGAGTAGGAGGGGTAAGTATACGGGAAATCTTCCGTGGGTGCACTTTTGGTAGAGTCTTTGTACCAGGATGGGTGCGTATGGGCGCTATTTACTTTTCATATACCCCTTTGCATTGCATCCTTACACGTTGCCTTGTAATCTTCAATACCTATGAGGGAAGTCATTGTTGGGCTAATTCGTTTCCTGGTAGAACCTAACGGTAGTATCAATGTCATCTAGGTTTGTTTGCTAGTAGATTTTGTTCGTTCCTTTTTGTCTCTTGTAGGTACCATTCGTACACTTGCTGTATTTATTATTATCTTAGCCTGGTTTTATATTCTCTTATTGGTCCTTCCTTGTAATAGCTACATTGGAGCTCTAGGTATGTGTCACGTTAGTTATGATTTATTTGGGAAATAGACCATTGTGTGCATACACGGATAGTGATCCTTCACTGCACAGATTAGTTATATGGTAGTTAGCCCTTTTCTTTCCGTTCATTACGTGCTATTGCCTTATTTTCTTATGATCACTTTTTACCTTTCTTATGCTCACTTTTTCACGGTCGGCCTATGAATCCTACTACATAACCATTGTTTTTGGTACTCACGCTTCCTTCTTCGTCTTTTTATGATACAGGTCCTAGTATGAGTCAGCAGAGTGGAAGTGATCGTGAAAGCTAGTTGGTATTGTTTCAGGAGATACAGTGAGTAGAAAACATTCATGCTGAATGGCCTTTCTTATGTCTCCACAGATGTTCTAACTAGAGTCTATATAGCTACGTTGTAGTTTTTGCCCCGTTGTGGATTGTATTTTGTAATATTCTTTATAAAGATGCTTGGTATCCACGCCACTAGGTTCTGGGGGAATTACCTTTTGTTATGTAGTTCTATTTCTTCTTCTTCTTCTCTTCTTCCCCATTTTTTTTTCTTTTGATACTTGATCCTGACACATCACTATCTGCTTTGGGATGGGGTTGGGCTTGTCTATAGGTAGGATGTAGATGCCATCACAACTCGATTTTCAGGTCATGATAAAATACATGTCAAAATACCTTTCTCAATAAATTAAGAACCTTTACAATAAATAAATGCATATTTCAAATGACAATAAAAATGACATATAATGGTGAGAATATCTAAAATAACTCTTTTAGTATCATACTAAGTAAAAGACATGTCGCATATGCAATTTCAAGAATCTAGTACACTTATTCTTCAAAATTATATATAAATCATATAGGTTATGAAAAATACAAACCGAGGTAAAGTTATTACTCATAGTACTCGTATTGAAGTACCAAAGTTGTCACTTCAAATATTCCTTATGATCTCCTTCACTCAATCTATAATCATATCATATCAATGTTGCGTTAATTCTACATTCAGGCTAAGGCATAACTAATTCGGAATACCCAATCCTTTAAATTTCATGTTTAACTCTTACTTTAAAAAAGTTAACCTGAATTTGTGTTTCAATCCATGTAAAAACATCCCTGTTAACCTTATTTTTCTCGCTATAATGAACGTAAAACATCCCATCCACGTACTATTCTTATGCGTAATTCAAAAATAATGTACTTGATAATTTCATAGATTCCTCTATTTTCTTGCCTCTTAAACTCTCAATACCTAGTTATATATCAATAAAAATCAAATCATAAACTTAGTGTAGAGCTTTACTTTCCTCCTCTTCTACTTCGCGCTACTTTTTGGAAAGAAAGAACAAAAATCTTGCATATTCTCTTTTTCTATTTGCTGCAAATAAAAGTATCTCTCCCTTTTAATTCCCTTTTTAATTATCCTTATTTGTAAGTGGGTTTTGGCCCTCTGTTCCCTTTAGTTTCTTTTCTTGTTCCAAATGGGATTCATCCCTTCTTTTCTCTTTTTAAAAATTTCCTCTTTTTCACTTATTTTTAAATATGGGATATTATGTTATCCCCACCTTAAGAAATTTGGTTCCCGAATTATAAACAAGGAATACCTGTCAACTGAAACAAATAAGGTTACTTGACTCGCACGTCATTCTCGGACTCCTAAGTAGCCTTTTTTATAGTATGATTTCTCGATAATAATTTCACATATGCAATTTCCTTTTACCGTAGTATTCTTACTTGTGTGTCTATCACTAAATATTGGTTCCTTCTTATATGAAAAGTTCTCATCAAGCTGTACAATCGGTGCTTCAAGCACACAGAAGGAGTCTGATACACACTTCCTTAGCATAGACACATGGAACACTGGATAGATAAAAGACATCTCAGAAGCAAGTGCTAAACGATAAGCCACACCTCTTATATGATCAAGTATCTTATACATACCAATATATCTCGAACTTAATTTTCCTCTTTTCCCGAATTGCATCACACCTTTCATAGGTGAGACTCACAGGAAAACCTTTTCTCCAATTGTGAACACCAAACCCCTTCTCCTTTATATGCATAAAACTTTTGTCTGCTTTGAGATGTGAGAAACCTCTGTCTAATCAATTTGACCTTATCAATAGCTTCCTGAACTAAGTCTGCACCTAAAACCTTAGCCTCTCCAACTTTGAACCATTCGATTGGGAAGCATCATTGCCTACCAGAAAAGGCCTCATATGTTGCCATATGAATTCTTGAATGGAAGCTATTATTATAGGCGAATTCAGCTTAAGTCAAGTAAGCATCCCAACTACCTCCAAAATAAAAAATGCGATCCCTTAACATATCATCCAACATCCATACAATACTTTTATATTGTCCGTCTGTCTGTGGATGGAAATCAAGAATAAGATCAACTCATGTACCCAAATCTTCTTAGAAATATTTCTAGAAGCATAAGGTGAATAGTGACCCTATGTAGGAGATGATGGAAACTAAAACTCCATGAAGTCCAACAATGTCATCCTTATGTACATATCTCACTACACCATATAAAGTCTTTATCGGCAAAAGGTGTGTTGATTTTATTAGTCGGTATACAATAACTTATACAAAGTCATGTCCTCTAAGGTTTTACAGTAGTCCAACCAAAAAATCTAAAGTAACACTTTCCCATTTCCATTTGTATTTTAATCGACAGGACTAATGCTTCTAGTCGTTGATGCTCAACTTTAACCTGTTTACAAGTCAAATAACTTGAAACAAAGTTGCAACATCTTTCTTCATACCATCCCAGCAATACAATTACTTTAGTTCATGGTACATATTAGTAGAGCTAGGGTGAATAACATATATACAATTATCATCTTCTGCTAGAAAACTTTATTTCAACCTAGCTGCATCTGGTACACATAATCAGTTACCTAGTTGGAGAATACCATCACAGTCAATAATCATCTTCTTACTCTTACCAGCTAAACCTCATATTGTTACTTGCATAATTTCACATCCTCATATTAAATGGTCTTTATGTGCTCTACTAATCAAGAGTTGGTTTGAACCCAAGCCAACAATGTCTTTTTATCACCCACAAAAAACCTGACACCTTTTCCTTCAAGTTTCTACATATCCTTTGCCAAAGATATCCTTTAAAGAGAAATATGTACCAAGATACACATAGATTTTCTTCTTAATGCATCATCTACAACATTAGCTTTTCCAAGATGATATTAAACAATCATAATACTTAAGTAGTTCCATCCACCGGAGCTGCTGGAGATTTAGATCCCTCTGCTAAAAAATATAATTCAAGCTCTTATGGTCAATATAAATCTCGTAAGTTTCACAGTATAATTAGTGCCTCCATACATTAAGAGAAAATACTATTGCAGACATCTCCAAATTATGAGTATGATAATTTTTCTCATGCGTCTTCAACTTTCTCATTAAATAGCCTATAAAGTGACCATTTTGTATAAGAACACATCCTAATCCCACCCTTGAGCATCACAAAAGACCATGAAACCTTCAGAACCAGGTAGTAAGGATAGTATAGGTGCAGTTGTCAAACATGTTTTGAGTCTATGATAATTCTTCTTGGCATTTTTCTGTTCACTGAAATTTCACATTTTTCTATGGTAACCTCGTAATTGGGGCTGCTATTTGGAGAAATCCTACACAAAATGTCTATAATAACTTGCGAAACCCAAAGAGCTACGAATCTTCGTAGGTGAAGTAGGTCTAGGACATTTCTCCACAACTTCTATCTTCATAGAATCTACCATAATTCCCTCTTTGATACAACATGCCCAATAAATGCAACTAAATCTAGCCGAAATATGCACTTTGAAAACTTAACATAAAGCTTATACTTTCGCAATGTCTGCAACATAATCTTCAAATGGTTCTTATTGTTCTTCCTTTCTACGAGAATAAATTAGGATATCATAAACAAACACTATCATAAGTTTGTTTAAATACTTCTTGAACACCCTATTCATTAAGTCCATGAATGCGGTTGGAGGATTTATCATTCCAAAAGACATCACAAGGAACTCGTAGTGCTAATATAGAGTTCTGAAAGTTGTATTTGAGATATCTTCCTCCTTGATTCTATGATGATGATAATCAGATTGAAGATCAATCATTGAAATATGGATAGCTCCCTGCAACTAATCAAACAAATCATCAATATGAGGCAAAGGATAATAATTATGTATAGCTACCTTTTTTAGTTGCGTCAATGCTAATTTTTAAGGACCCATCTTTCTTCTTTATGAAATGTACTGGTGCACCCCATAGAGATACACTCGTTCATATAAAACTCTTATCTAGTAGGTCATGAAATGCTTTCTTTCGATCTTTCAACTTTTTTGGTGCCATACGATATGGAGGTATGGATATTGGAAAAGTGTCAAGTTAAAAATCAGTAGCAAAATATATTCTTGTATTGAAGGTAATCCTACCAAATTCTCAAGAAAAGCATAAGAAAACTTTTTCACTAATGGTACCTTTTCTAAGATGATTGGTCCCTCTCTGGTGTCATTAACCATAGCTAAGGGACCTATGAAACTCGCTTTTCAAAAATTACCGGGCCTTCATTAGAGATATAATTTTACCAACCTCTTGATTTTGACCCTATTTTAACACAAAAATAGGCTGATTTGATATCACAAACCTAACTATCTAGGATGGAAATCTATGGTAGCATAGTAAGGAGACAACCAATCCATTCCTATCAACATATCAAATTCAATCATATTAATTACAATTATGTTAGCTAAAGTATTCCTACCATTGACTAGAATTTGACAACCACGATACATATATGCAACTGACAGAGAAGCTCCCATAGGAGTAGAAACAAGAAAAGGGTGATTTAAACTCTATAGAGATCTGTCAAACTTCAAACAAAAGTATGAGGAAACATAGGAGTGTGTAGATCCAGGATTAATGAAAGCATGTGCATCAAAAGAACAAACTGAAAGTATACCTTTAACCACTGCATTCGAGGCCTGAACCTCCTATCTAGTAAGTGCGAACTCTTTTAGCAGACCTCCATCAGCATTATCTTGACCCTGGTTTCTAGCAACGTGATGTCCATTACCTCTAACTCTGATTCCAAAACTAGCAGCACATGTAGTATTATGAGTAGGTGTAGCTAACTAACGAAAAGGCTGACTGAAATTTCTCATAGATTGTGGTTAGTCCCTCAAATAATGTCTCAATAGACCATATTTGAATCACTCTCTAGTTAATACATGACACCGAACCAAATATGATCTACCAAAAGTATGGCAAGATGGAACAGTGGCATAAATCTTCCTAAAACTACGATGTTCCTATGATAATGGTAGTCCCTTAATACCATGTTTGTGATATGGCATGTTGTCACAGCCCAATTTCTCAGATCATAAGGGAACCTAAATCCCAACATAGGAGAAATACCCAATAATTATGGAAAGAAAAAGTAATAGATAAGTGCGGAAGAAAATAGTATAAATAAGGGTAGAGCACACAGAAATCTAGTATAATAAAAGAAATCTCCAAAACCTAGTAAACTAATACATGAGCCTATAAAGAGAAATAAATACAAAATTTGGAGTCAGTATATAATATATGTCAACAACATTACGAATAACAGAAATGAGGAGATAGGGAGAGGTTAATGCAAGATCTAGACGCCAAAAGCCATCGTCTACTTCGATTAAGATAAGTAGAAAAATTAGGAATCAGTGTCAATTACTTGTACCCGAGTCTGCACCAAAAAGATACAGAAGTGTATTATGAGTACAAAAAACAATAGGGACCAGTAGTCTAGGACGATCGGGATTATATAAAAAAATAAAAGCAGTAGATAGCAGCTAGTGAATAAATAAATCATAGAAGTAAAATAATATAAGAATAGGCAGGATATTCTAGCTACAGATAAATAGGAGTAACAAGGAATAAATAATGGAGTTAGATAATCACAAATGGAGGAACTCAGATAAAAGAATAAGAGTGTACTTTATTAGTTTCTACAGATAATCAAGTAAGGAAGTAAATAAGTGCGGTGAACCAGTAACCTCAATAAATAGTTGGAATGTTACAACATAACCATACAAAAACCAACTATTACTACCACATAATTCATGAGAAACAGAATAAAAAGTAACAACTACTCAATATGGATAAAGAATAACATAAAATATATAAACCATCTGGCATCCATTCTACTAGAAGGCACAAATAAGTAAAGTTCACTCACCGGCATCCCATTCTACCAGAAGGTACAAACAAGGAAAATAAGTGCTGAAAGTAACATTGGCATGAATACTAATAATAATAGTGTAGTTGAAACCTAAATGCATATGCTCCTCCTACGATACTCGTAGGTCCTTTAGGCAGCACCCATAGAAAAACTTCTTGCATATCCGAGATAATATGCCCTCCCTAGTCATATGTATAATAATGCTATACAGAAGGTCCCATGTAGGGAGTCCCTATATATGATCTCATAACTAAATCTCAAGACTAGATCAACAGTGGAATCTAACGCTAAATCTCATAACTGGATCCACAATAGACTCCACATCTAAATCTCGTAGCTATCTCTATGGTTGGATCTACAGAAACAAATCAAGGGTCTCAATGCATATTATTGGGAATTAGATAGTCTAAGACAACTTGAAAACTCAATTTCTGTGTCCTTCCTTCACTGGGACAAAAATCAAGTAATGGCTAATACTCAACATCCAACATCAGGCGGAATCTATAAGTGTTATCATGACCTATAAATGTCATGTACCCGGTTTTAGGTATAGGTCCTGGACTAAAACAGTATAAAAAAGTGTATCGGGTGCCTAATCAACAATTGGATCTTTAGAGTAAAATAGTAAAAACTAAAAAATACCCTTTTAGGTAAAATATCTGCTTATAAATCAATTTCATATTATGATTAGCTAACAATATAAAGAATATTTGTGATCATATCGTAATATTTGTGCTCATCTTTCATTATCAAAATATCAAAGTAATGCAAGTCATAAATATACAAAACTGGGCTCTTAAGGCTAAATAATTTGAAAATGGGATCAACAAAGCCATCCAAGGTTCCAAAATCATCAATACTGGGCTCTTGGCCATAAAAATGGAAACCAATGCATAAATCTTTGTATCATGATGATGACATGCATGAATGATATGAGCACAATAATAATCAAGGATCACAGAATATCTTGTCATCCTGTATAAGCTCGAAATCACTACAATAGTCATAACCAACCAAATCATTATACGGGACTCACGTATATTCCAAATAATCCCACCAATGTTGCAGAGTTAGTGCAGACCACTCAGGGCTACAGGATTATCAATGATCAAATACAACCTAATACATAATCAATAACCAGACTAAAGAAGCAGACCATGTCATGGGTACCAACCTAGAATTTTAAACCCAACGATGCTAAATAGTACTATTACTTTCCATTAGTCCCAGTCTAAGATCATAAGCATAACCTACATGTCCTCTAAAGACAAGATTGCAAATACAGCATTGAAGATACCCAGACTGCTCCAAATCTTCTAAAATGTGCAAATGAACTCCAACGATCATGCAACTAGAAAATATTAATCTAAATGTTAATACAAGTCTAACGATACCAATAAAGCTATGAAAATAGCCTAGGTTAAACTATGGGTCAAAATGTCCCTACGAACCTGAAACTCCGAACCAAAGGTACCAACATATTATCCAAATTGTAGGGAACTCATACCTAAAGTTAAGAGCAAAACTAGCAAGAAATAAGCTTTAACTATACAAATAAAGTGAAGAACCCACTTTGAAAATTTTCAATTTTGGAAGAAATTGAATGAATTAAAGATGGAAACTTACTAAATAATGATGTAAAAGTGTTTATAAACATTCCCTAATGATTTCCAAGCTTAATGAAGAAGACCCAAAAGCTTCATGTTCATCAATGAAGGTTTTAAGGTGAAGAAATGGGAACTAAGATGAGATTAGTGGAATTTTTGAGTGAAAATCAACTACAATTCAAGGAATATTTGAAGAAATTTAGTTTCCAAAATCACATAGTATCATATGAAAATACCCAAGAAGTTTGATGGAGGACTTGAGAGTGTTTATAAATGGATAAAAGATGGGGTTTGGGAATATTTATAGGCATACCATCCCGTAAATGCCAATTTATCAGAAAAATGGCAAATAAATTAGTCATTACTGATAAATCAATCAAGTGGCCAATAAATCAGCCACCAATAAATGGAAAAAATGTCAGATTTATCGGCTGCACCAAATATCAACAATTTTAAAAGATGTTTTTAGCACATAGAACTCATTCGGAACTCCATATTTGCAAACCATATATGTTTTTGAGTGTAAGTGATATTATAGAATGAATGGAATCAAATAAATTGGCATTGGATGTCGTGTTGATGAGATATGACCAAAAAACCTTTATTGATAAATAAAAGCTCCAACGGAACACTCAAAATGATACCTACAAAACCAGGAGCCAAACCAACACTTCATCTAACCTAAAATCAACATTTTGGAGTTGATGGCATAGTAAGATTTCCAATCTAAGGCTCTGATCACAAAAGTCAATAAAAGTCAAACTTTTGAACCCCTAAAACACATAAAATGGACAAAATGAGATATGTTATAATGAAGTCTTCCAAACATGAACTAGAAGTTCGTATAGACTAAAGTCTACATTTCAGAGCTAACAAAACTGTCAAAATTCGATTTTGAGTTTGTTTCCAAGGAATATTGACTGGAGTTAGTGATATAAAAAGTTAAAGCTACAAAATAGGTAACCTAGCATAACAACCAAATAGACAACACCAGGAACCAAACCGCTAGTCCTAATAAGTCATATATCAGTTCTAAAAAGGTTGGAATTAAAAACACATTTCGAAAGCCTAGGTATTTGTGTTTTCTTCTAGGTCGGCTGACCCTGGTCTTCTTTGAGTTTATGATATTCCCCGCTCATCTGAGCTTTTGTAACTGACCTACGTCATTGACAGGAATGCTATAAGATACAAGAAAATGCAAAAAAATATGGAAATGACCAGAAGGGTCATTACACCTATAAGCGGATTGTGAGGATGAATCTGTCCTTACCTATGAGCTCTGTGGTTGGTTTATCTGATTCTCTGTTCTATGGTTTTCACTTAAACGACTACTAAAAGAACCACTTTTCCTAGCCCTTTTTTAGCATCAAAAGTTTGAAGTCTTTGCAACCTTTGTTTTCTATCCTTCTAGCAAGATCTACAATATCTTCATCTTTAGGTCTATTACATTATAAATAAGACATACCTACCCATTAACAAACCTCTATTCCCGAGCCCTTCAGTGAGAACTAAGTAATAAATATGTCTGTACAACCTATAGAACTTGGTATTATAAGTTGACACATGTATATCAGTTATCTGGATCAATTTCTCAATCTGATCTTCATGTTTTTGTCTCTCACAATCAGGAATAAAATTATCCATGAATAGCTTAGTGAACTCATCTATAATGGTCCTCGGATCTATTTCCATGATTCCCATAATTTCTCTATGTTTAGAGCATTTTTCTAACTTTCTAAAATCATTTGTAGTTTGCTGGGATCGGTAGATTAGTTCCCTGGCAATTTTACAGTTTAAATTTCTTTATATTTATAGATTCTTTGATCCTTAATTAGATTATACGACCCCAATCTCCTTTATGTTGATTATGTTGAGTCAGAAATATTGATTATATAGATATTTCATATATGTATTCTTGAAATCTAATAGGAAGAAAATTATCCATGAACAACTTAGTGAACTCATCCATAATGGCCCTTGGATCTATTTTCTTGATTCCCACAATTTCTCTGTATTTAAAGCATTCTTGTAACTGTCTAAAGTTATTTATAACTTGCTGGGATCAGTAGGTTGGTTCCCTGGTAGTTTTACAGTTTAAATTTCTTTATATTTATAGATTCTTTGATCTTTAATCCGCTTATACGACCTCAATCTCCTTTTTTTTAATTATATTGAGTTAGAAATATGGATTATATAGATATTTCATATATGTATTGTTGAAATCGAACTTCATTTCCATTTCATACAAATTTTAGATCATTTTTGGAATTCCAGCACCAGTACTCAGAACAATCATGCTGGTGGGTCGCCATCACGCCAAGTCTAGGATTTTCCCTTTAGCGGGATTGTTCTAAAGTGACGTGATTATGACATTCCCTGAGAACCACCCTTAGCATGATTGTGGTGCAGCACGCCTGGCCCATAATAAAGGCCAGTTCCAACAGTTTTTTGTTATTTTTCTTTGGAACTTCCACCAATTTCTCTCTATATTTAAGCTCAAATCAGTATAATTAAAGGATATTTTTTATTTCCAACCTATGGAATTGTGTTCTTGAGATTCTACGATCGTTTCTATCAGGTAATTCTTTGATTTCTCTATTGTAATAAGATTTTTTAATTATATAAACTTCCCAGGTATATTTCTTTATTTTCTACTGCTAGTTTGAGTTGTATTTTGTACCAATTAATATATGAGTTGTGCTCTACAAATTGGTATAAATATTTTATTTTTATAAGTTATTAGGGATTACGAACCCTATTTTAGTTTTGACCTTAATATTTATATAGAAATATGGCTCTTGTTTACTCTTCCTGACTCATGGATTACATTTTTTCTAGATTCATGCGGTGCCCAAGAATGTTCATGGTTCTCAACTTCTTCTAGTGAAACTTTCAAAGTTTTTACTGGTGCTAAGTAGGCTACGATCAACTTTATTCAGAATGGGTATTAATGTTGTATTTATATGGTAATGTTCCATCTCGGGGCTAGGATTACTAATTGGAGCCCTGTTATGGTTATTATTTCGGCTGATGGCCTACTCAAATGGATTTTGACTTTGTTACTATAATGACCCATTTGGTTATTTCCTTTTCTGCCTTTTTCCATGGTTAGAGATGTCTAGTAGTTAGCCCAAGTAATTTATGACTTGATGAGATCGATAGTTCAGTGCTCTAGCATTTCATTGCTCGTTATCTCAGTTTTCCTACTTTGAAGTTTTAGTTTTTGAACGGTGTAAATTAAGAGTGAATTATTAGTTAATATACTTTGAATCAAATCCTGATAGTTCCATTAGCTTTAAAATACCGACTTTGGTCTAGAGGAATATTTGGTTCGCTTCTCGGGGTGTCTCGAATCAATTCGGGTGTGCTTATAGGAAGTTAGAAAATAACCTCTTTTTGTTGGTTTTGGTTTGAAGGGGACTTTTTTGTGCAAACGATTCTCAATGGACGTTTTGACGATTCTATTAGATCTGGAATATCATTTTCATGTTGTGCGCATTTTTGGTTTGTTGGAATTCATTCCTGATTTCATTCTGATCCCTCATTGGGAGCTTTTGAATTTTGTAGAAAAAAAGTTGGGTTGTTGTCAAATTGCAGGCACAGTTCCTTCTTCGTGATCATGTGGCTTTTGATCGTGATCGCGTAGGCTTGGGGTTTTCTGTTCAGCGCTATCGCGTAGGTCATGGTGGTTTTGGTTATAATTATGCCCTTCTACTAAAAATGTGTATCATGATCACACTTCATGATTGTGCAATCACGCTGTGTTCAGCCCTGTCAGTTCGCGATCGCATGGCACTTGGATGTGATGGCGATGAAAGTGACCAGTGCCTATAAATACCAGATTCCAACATTTCTATTTTATTTTCCATTTCATTTTCCTCTCCTAAATTCCATTTCTCTCGTTAGTTCTTACTGTTAACTCTTTGGGTTGGGGAGTATTTGGGTGTTCGTTTTACCGCATTTTGAGGTCGGTTTTTCTCTCTTTCCCTTTCTTTTTGTTGTAATGTTATGCACTTGTTCCATAGTCTTGTTTTGGCCAATTGAGGACCTTCCGGTGGTCAAAATGAGCTCAAATTCGAACCACGTGTTCCTTGAGATGAGACCTTCGAACCAATATAATCAAGCTATTTTTCTAGACCATGGGGTTGTGGGCCTATTTTAGATCCAATTTTAGACCCGATATATATTGTGGATTATAAGTCTTAAAATTCCCCTTTTGACCTGTTTCAAGCTATTTTGGGTGTTCTTGAGGTTGTTCAATATGTGCCTATGACTTTCGGGAGCTCTTCAATGGCGTCCAGGTAAGCTACATTTTTTCTTCTTAGAATGGGCTCATATTGAAATCTTATTGGGTTCTAACTAGTTGTTGGGCTGGATAACTAGTTGATATACCGTTCTTTCTATTTTTCTGCACTTATTTACCTTTATGGGACCATTGTTAGCTATAGACTGGGTTTTAGTATTGTCATGATCCAATTTTCCAGGTCATAAGGACACCTACTATACCACCAGTAGGAAAACCAAACCCCATAGTCCTAAGCCAAAGCGGAGGACTACTACATTAAATGCAGATTAATAACAAGTTGTATAAAAGACAGTAAGGTTTGCAAAATTAAATAAGGAAGGATGACTACCCCAAAATCTGGTATCAGTGTCAACGAACCACTAAGCAGAATCATACAATTGAAGGAAATACAATATCCAGAATGTCTCCGAAATACAATAGAGATAAATAAAATATAAATCTGAAGAGAAGCAAGATCAAGCTGGATGTCAAGCTCACCCTGAATCTTTGATCTGGGAAGAATCCGAACGAACAACGATCTGTGTATCACGAAAAAAAAAACCTATACTCAAATCTGCACAAGTGCAAGTGTAGTATGAAAGCAACCCATACTCAGTAGGCTTCGAGGGCCCATTGAGTGCATAACAGTAATAAGTGCAGTAAATAACAGAGTACAAGAATATAGGTCACAGAAGAAAATAGGAAAATACAGGAAAACTAGCATCTCAAGTAGTAAAAAATGTCACCTAGATAGATAGTGCTAGCTAATTACATAACAAGATCGCAGGTAATGGAAAAGAACGTACCTTGGATCCTCGTAAAAATATATGTGAATTGTAACTAAAAAATAATAGGAAATAAGGAAGATAAGGAATAGAGTATGGTCGGTATATCGCTAACCTCAAGTAAAAGAATTACTGCACGAACAGAAGTAATAAGCACTGATTCCTACACAACAAGGAGCAGCAAGTAGACAATAATAATAGATAACAGTAACATGAATAATAAAGTAAAGCAGATAAACGCTGACAAGTACCCCTTAAGAAGCACAACGTACACACAAATCATGCTCACCCTAGGCATCCAATACTACCAGGGGTACACTGAAGAAGACAAGTGCGGAAAAGTAATAAACACATGGTCGTCAAAGAACCTCACATCCCACTTTCAAAACCACAATTGGCACCTTGTTCCCTGCAATAGTATTATCCACCGGCACCCTGTGCTTTATCTCAATCATATCAGAATCAGTAACAGTCGTACTCGACAAACTCAAGGCGCTCAATGCCGATGTAAGTCTGTGTGTGGTAGTATTACCTATGGTCATCAGTAATCATATCTCCACATTCGCTAGTACCATGTGTATCAAAAAGTTGTACTCACTGTTATATGACGAAGGTCTTAAGTCCCAGTGTTGTACTCACTGCCGAACAGAGTCGGTCTCAAGTTCAACATTCAGTCGTAAAAATAGATATATGTGTAATTACCGGTGCCAGGAGGTAAGGCCTGGACGAAAGCAGGTAAAACAGTATTATTGGGTGCTCGATACCATGTCAAGACTAAATCAGTACAAGATAGTTACTTATGTTATTATTAATAATAAATTCATATTTAGATCTTCATTTTTGCCACGAAATTCTATCATCAAATCATCCGCTAGCCACCAAGGCTCATAATCAGGAGGTGATACAGCCCATCCCCAATGCACTCTTATCGGAGTTGTAGGCTCGATCACTCTGTGTAATGAATGCATAGCTTCTCAACAACACCTATAACACATATAGTATGAAATATCCACACCCTATTCCCTATACAGGTATCTATAATCAATTACTAAATCTCGAGCCCCATATCACTCGGGTGCCAACACATCATTATCAACATAGAAAGGACAAAAGAAAGGTACAAGGGTACTATACAACCTAGCTACCCAACTCAAGGATGCAATTTAGTACAATTATTAAAGCAATAAACCCAAAAATAGCCCTACGGAACCTACCTGTCCTCCGACGATGAAGCTTTGCAAATCCACAAATCTTCCTCCGAATGATATCAAATATTCTCTAAGAGATCTGAAACTTGCGCCAATGAATTCTATAAATCAATACGAGTCTAACGATGCAATGAATACTAAGTTCTGGACTGGGCCCAAAATTGGGCCTAAAATAGGCTTAAGGGACCCGCTTGACGAAACCACAAAAAAAATTCACCACGGGGTTCCCAATCATACCAAGAATCTATGCTTCAAATTTGAGCTCAAGACGAGAAAGGAAAGAGCTTCAAATCATCTCGGATGGTGTTGAAACAAAAAGGGTTTAAAGGTTCAATTTCTACAATAAAAATGCTTGAATTTGGATGAGTTAATGATCCTAGGAACAATGTATATACCAATAAAGAAGAATTATATGAAAGAAATCAAGTTATGGGATGATTTCTTCAACCCCAACTTTTAGCCATTAATGGAGGAAAAGTTAGGAAAATAAGGAATAAGAAGAGAAAGGAAACTCACCTAATCCGCGAAGAATCGTTGAAGAATGTTGATAATAACTTCCTTGGTATTAGAATGGGGTTTGGGAAGGGTTTTGACTTTGAAACGGAGTTTTTTTGCATTTTTTCATGAATAAACATGTACCCAGCCGCGGCTGGGCACTTAAATAATTTCCAGGCATTTTTCTTCATCGCAATCGAGTGGACTAGGTCTCGTCGCGTAGTGTACTGGAAATGTGCATCATGATCACATGGCTAGGTCATGATTGTATAGAGGGAGTTCACTTCTTCATCGCGATCGCGTGAGCAAGGCTCGTGATCGCGAAGAGGAACATGACATTGCACCAGCTGCAGTCACACTACATTTTTCAGATTTCTTGTTCGGGGTTTTGGGGATCAAACAGAGCCCAATTTGACAAACTAAATATGCAAACAACATAAAAAAACATTCCAGACTCAACATAATCGATGAAACTAAATTTCGAGGTCGTTTATTCAAAATGACCCCTCAAACCAAAAGGGCCAAAAATGCATCTTTCCACTAACACCCCAAAATTGCAATGGTAAGCACAAAAATTAAACAAACACCTCACCTAGCCTAAATTCATCATTTTGGAGCTACTGGAAGCATTAAAATTCCAATCCAACACTCCAAACATCGAATTACCACTCAAGCTCCACTTTTAGGCTTAAACTTAGCTAAATTCCACAAATTCACATAACTTGTAAACGAAACCTCCAAAACACAAAATTATGGTCAATCTTGACTTTGTTTGGTATTCCAAAGCTAACAGAATTGTTGGAATTTAATTCCAAGCTCGTCTTGAAGGACAGTTGACTTTGGTCAACGAGTACTTAGTTTAGGCTCTAAAATAGGGAATTTTAGATATTTCTCAGCCGAGTCACCGGGGATCCGAACTGTCGGTCACAACAAGTCATAAATAACTTGGGACAACTACCAAAATGCTCTAAAATAGAATGCATCATGTATTTATCATAAATGACCATGAGGGTCATTACACCTATAGGTGGTATAATAGGGACCATCATGATTCGAGAAATTATTTCATGACAAATTAGTATTAGAGACTTTGGTTTTCATTGGTGTCAGTGTACAAAACCAATATCTAGTAGAGTACTGCAGATCACCACGGAGACGTTCGTTGCTTATCTTCAGGAGGCTATAGTGACATGTTGGAAAATAATTTTTTTGTGAATCATGTATCGTGCGTACATCCCTGATGGTTTCTTAAAAGTTCTCACTCATTATCATCACTATTTTGCAAAGCCTCATACACGTTTATCAATAACAAGGAAGCCAGCCATAGCACCTGTGAATTACCTACTCCTACTACTACTCTTGAGGTTTCACCAGTGCCTGTAGCACCTATTGCAGACCTAGCTGGAGCACCTGTTGCAGCACATGTTCCAGCACTCATTGTTGTACCTTCTTTAGACATTTGCAATATCTTGTGGAATTTACTCATTGCCTATGGTGCTCCCCCTACCAATGGGATACCAACAATAGTTCTAGCATCACAACCTATAGTTGTAGTCCCTAGATGCATCCAGTTTCACCTATTATTCCAGAAGTGTCACGACCCGATTTCTCGAATCATGATGGCACCTACTATACCACCAGTAGGAGGATCGAACCCCGTAGTTCGTAGCCAAAGCGGAGGACTACTACAATTAATACGGAAGAATATGAAATGAAATAGTAAGGAGATAAGAAATTACAGAATACACCCAAGACCCGATGTCAATGTCAAACGAACCACTAACATAGATCAACAAAGAGGGAAAATATACAATATCCATAAGTCTCCGAAATACAATGGAGATAATCAAAATATACAGCTGAAGAGAAACAGGATCAAGCTG
>JBDJHY010619953.1:0-16293 GCA_039654485.1 Withania somnifera | reverse complement strand
CCCCCTATGCTGGGGGCACTCTCTACCAAGGTGACCTACTACTCCACGATCATAGCATATTGGGCCTTGAGGGAAAACCCTATAGGAATAGCTGGAGCTACTGCAATGCAAGAATAGCCCTAATCGCCTACTCTTCCAAAAATCGATTGGCATAAAATTTGAACAACCAGCCTAAAGTCATAATAAAAAAATAGCCTGCAACCTATTCAAAACTCTGAACCCCAACCTCCGGCTAAACCTGAACTGGAATTTTCAATGTGGTCTGAATTTCTGGTGATGCAACCTGAATTAGTGGTGAAAAAGTCTAAGTCATAAACAAAACGGGTTGATCTGAATTACTTGATAAGTTATCACTAGCACCACCAGTCTGAACACAATACGATGTAGGCTGAATGCTACCCGTTGGGGGAAATGTTTGGCATAATGAACCTCTATGTCATACTCAAAACACCTCCCTGGTAGCTTATTCACCCAACTAGCCACCACTAATATTGGATCCAACATCACGACCATTCACTCCATAAGCCTCCTTGAACAATCTATCCATAATCTTCTTACGGACCAACACCTAAGCAAAAGAAGGGCCGTCTATTATCAAGGGCTCCACCGCTAGCCGAAGTGGAAAAATCAAACCATCCGTAAATCTCTATGCTCTATCTTGATCAATAGGGAAAACTATGGTAGTACATGCAACCATCTCATAGAAATAAACCTCATACTCAGTGACAAGCATCTGACCCTGGTGCAGACACCTAAACTCTCTTTGTCATGGCGAACCATTAACCTTAACGGGAGGTACTTCCTCTGGTACTCCTTCCCTGACTACGCCAATAATCTTATGTAACAAACTCTATAAAATCGGTTTGGTTGAAAGTCCAATTAATGCCGGAACAGATCCCAAGACCACCGTATGTTGGAAAGGAATATCTAACGGCCGCTTGATCGTTTATCAAAACCTCACATCCTAATTTCAGAACTACAATGAATCATAACTAGCATCTTGTGTCCCACATTAATATTATCCCACCAGCACCTTCTGCATCATATCAATGTTATCCCATCGGCATTTTAAGCCACATATCAATAATATCCACTAGCCATACTCAGAAAAACAAGGCATACAATGCCGGTGTATGGTAGTATCACCTAAGGTCCTAATTAAATCACTATCATTATGTTTCCACAACCAATAGTACCATATATGTCAAAAAGTTGTACTCTGTGTTGTACGATGATGGTCTCTAGTCCTAGCGCTATACTCACTACCGAATGAAATTAGTCTCAAGTGCCAGCATTTATTAGTAAAAGATTCTTCCCGGTGCCAAGATATAAAGCCTAGACTAAAACAATTAAAAATAACGTTACCGGGTGCTGATATGATGTCGACACTAAAATAGTAAAAGATAATTACTTATAATATTATTAAAGTTCTCTGATTTATTCCGTTATGCCGCTATTAACTTTATCATCAAATCATCCGCTAGCCTTCATTGCTCATAAATCAGGTAGTGATACTACCCAACCCCAATGCACTCTCATTGAAGCCTTAGGCCCTACCTCTTGTTTCATTAATGCATAGCATATCAACAACAAATATATATATATCACATATAATTCTGAAATATCCACATCCTATGCCTTACACAGGTATCTCAAATCTAATACTATGTCACGGGCCCCATATCATTCAGGTGCCATAATATTAATATCAACCTAGAACGGACGAAAGAAGTGTACCAAGTTAATATAAGGCCTAGCTAACCAACCCATGGATACTACTTAGTACAATTATTAAAGTTATAAGCCCAGAGATAGCCCCATGAAGCCTACCTATCGTCTGACGATAAAGCATTGCAAAGACATGAATCTTACTCTGATGTTGTGAAACGGCCTCTGAATTATCTAAAACTTGCGCCAATGTATTCTATATGTTAATATGAGTCTAAGGGTATAATTTATACTAAATTTTGGAATGGGCCAAAATCAAACCCTAAATGGGCCTAAAGGGGCTTGCAGTGCACGCTCGCTAAAACTAAAAATAAATTTGACTACCGAGTTTCCAATTTTAACAGAAACCTATGCTCCAAAATTAAGCACAATTCGAGTGCAAGAAGGGCTTCATAATAGCTCAGAAATATTTGACACTAACGGGGTCAAAGATTCAATCTTTAAGGATTTAACAGTGGAATTTCAGTGTATAATTGATACTAGGAACAATGTCTACTCAGCTAATGCAGAATTAGACGAAAATATATAGATTAGGGAATAATTTTATAAATTTTAAGTCTTGGAGCCATTAATGGTGGAAGTTATGAATTTAAAGGGTAAAAATGGAAGAAAACTTACCCAAAACGTGGAAGAATCAAAGAACAATGATTTAGGATTTTTTATCTCCCTTGGAATGTTGTTTGGGAGGAATTTTTCATTAAAATTTTTATTGGAATGGAGTATGATTTTTGAAATAAGAAGATAGAGTCATACATGACATTATAAACTGCCAGTTTATTAGATGGGCTAGGGTGCAGGAAAGTCTTTAGGCCACTTTTGTAGTATTAAAAAAACTAAGTATAGAAGCTGAGGTGAGGTCATGCCGAGATGATCTAGCCAAGGGAAGCTTCGCCGAAGTGAGCACACTAAGGTGAGCTCGCTAAGGTGACTAAGTGACTGAGAAAAATTGATGAGGTGACGATGTGACTGAGACAAAGTGATAAGGTGATGAAGTGACAAGGTGACGAGGTGAGATCGGTTGGAGGTTTCTACTGCAGATTTTTAGGATCTCCAAACGGGGTTTTGAAATTGAAATAGAGATAAAATTTGACAAACTAAATATGCATTTTAACTGAAAAAATACATTCTGGACTCAACGAAATCGACTAAATTGGCATCGGAGGTCGTTTATGTAGAATAACCCCTCAAACCAAAAGTAGCCAAAAGTGCACTTCTCTACTAACACCTCAAAAATGTAACGACAAGTCCAGATATTATACCAATACCACACCTAGACTAAACTCATCATTCTGGAGCTTTTGGAAGCATCAGAATTCCAATCCGACACTTCGAACAACAAAATACTACTCAAGCTCCACTTTAGGCCATAAACTTAAATAAAATCAAAAAATTAGCATGAATGGCAAACAAAAACTCGAAAATAAAAACTTAAGGTCAATCTTTACTTTGTTTGTCATTCCGAAGCTAATGAAACTGTCAGAATTTAATTCTAAGCTCGTCTTAAATGAAATTTGACTTTGTTAAGGAGTACTTAGTTTTAGGCTCTAAAACAGGCAATTTGAGATATTTCTCAATCGATTCACTAGGGATCTGAACTACCGGTCCTAGCAAGTCATAAATGACTTGGAGCAACTATCAAAATGCTCAAAAATGAACAACATCGGGTATTTATCATAAATGACCATGAGGGTCATTACAGATCAAGAAATAAAGGCTTTCAACTAAGATCTATTTAGCAAATACTTGTTCACACTGGAACAAGGAACAAAGACCCATGCATTTGAAAAAGTTACCATCATATGCTAAGTAATGTTTCTTTTTAGATGACTATTTTTCCTACCGCTCATTAATAGAAGAGATAGTTCAAAATTTTATTGGAAGTCTCAAAGAAATATCTCATTAAATGAGCTCCCAATAGATCTGCAAAAATAAAAATTCAAAATCATCTTAAAAAGAAAAATAAGTATCATCAATATTGTCCCTGCTTTATTTTTGAAAATAGTATACAATCTTGATTATTTTCAAGGATCAAATCCCTTGGGTTATTTTACTCCTTCAATGGCTAGTTTTCTAAAACTTTTTGACGACCAGCCTCCAAAGAAGATCAAAATGATTTATAAGTCCTTTACTACTTGTACTCATTGCTCTAATTACTTTGTGGATTACTATATAAACAAAAATGTGAAGAGAGAAAAACCTTGGTGAGTAATAGAATCAAAACAACTGAGTGAAAAGAAAAGAGAGTATGGATTGAGTTTATTTAAACTCAACAAATTTGTAACCACCCAAATTCTCAAAGCATAATGTACCTCTTCCAACCCAAAGGGACTGTATCAAGTCTCACATTTAGCCCCAACCATTAAAAAGAATTATGTGTCAATTTCTCTTTTTGTACAACATTTAAACTGTTCATTATCAACTGTGCAGCCACAGTTGACTAAGTTTGTGTGATAGTTGAGTAAGGAAAATTTCTTTTGCAACCACTCCAACAATTTTAGATCAAACGATGTAGTTTTAGTTTAAAAGGACTGGGAGTAACTGCTGAGAAAATAGATTAAAAATTTTCTATAATGTGACCTTTGTGATTCACCTATTTTACAAGGATATCATGTCACGACCTGAAATTGAGTTGTGATGGCATCTATATCTCACTTGTAGAAAAGCCTCACTCTGGCCGAAAGCAACAGTGGTGGGCCAGTACCAACAACCCAAAAGAAAATAAGAAGGAGATGATGAGATTAAATAGTTACCTAACTAATTATGACTCCCAAAACCTAGTATCATGGTTGTAAAACATCTATATATACATAAAGGTATACAAATACAACCTACAATAGGGAAAAACTACAAGATGACTATTTAGACTCCAAGTGGGATAGCTGTAGAGAAAGAATAAAGATTAGCCAACATGAACTCTAACTGCTTACTGTATCCCCTGAACAACACCAAGCTAAACTGTAGAATGGCATCCGTCCTAATAACTCATAATGATACTTGCATCAGCGAAAAATGTGGAAGTGTCGCATGAGTACCAAAAACAATGGGTAACTAGTAGGCATCATAGGTCGACCAAAAAAGTAAGCATAGTAAAGGTAAACAATGATCAAGAAAGTAAAGTCGTTGCATATAGTGTACAATTAAGGAGGGTAACTGCAAGAATAGCTAGTAAGTGCAGTGAAGGATTAACTATCAGTGTGTGTTACATCAACTAACAAGTACGAAATAAAGCTACTAGCAAGGCATAACACATAGAATCAGCCCATGAACTGATCATGATAGAAAAAACCACGTACCTGGAGCTCCAACATAACCAACATAAGGAAATTCTAATAACAAACTACAAAACCATCACCCAGTTCACCTAATACCAAACACAACAAGCGCAAGAATAGTACTAATAAAAAATAGAAGAGCACAAGTAAAGTCTACTAGCAAACAAACTCAGTTTGTACCCCAGTCTACTGGTAGGTACACTCAGAAAATAAAGTAACTCAACAGTTACTCCCCCCTTAAGTCCTGAAGGGTACGAAATAATGTGTAAGGATGCAATACAAAGGGCTAATGGGATAGTAAAAAAGTTCCTATACTCACCCTCCATGGTATATGAATTATTTAGGAGTGGACCCATGGAAGCTATCCCATATACTTCCCCAACCTACCCCGGTGTTCATCCTCCCCAAAACGCTATAGTCCAAAATCGGTGTTAGATACACGGGCAGGGTTGTATTGCCCCAGGTTAAGTAGTTCAGCTACAAGCCAGCTAAATAGACCATGAGTTGGAAAAATAAGCATATCTAGGCCCGACTAATCATCCTGACACCGAGATGGTACTTTACCATAGATATACTATAGTAAAACCTAGTTTGAAAAAAGTAGACTGTAGCCTACATAGATTTAAGCGATATCTTCGAGAAGCATGCCCAAAAATGTCAAATTTCACGTATGAAGCATAGAATCATAGAAGGATAGAAAAAAATAACTCCTGGGTGAATACGAGTAAAACAAGACCTATATTTCTATATAAATAGTGCGATCGAAATCCCAGCTAAAATAGAGTCTGTAAATCCTAATTACTCAGAAAAGTAAAATATTTATACCAATGCATAGATCAGAGATCGTACATTATACGGTACAAAATAGAGCTAAACTTGAAGGTAGAATTGAAAGATATAATCCAACAGTTTTTTATACAAAATAAACAAAGAGTTACCCAGAATAAACAATTGTAGAACGACCGTAACATGTTCCTACAGAGTAGAATCTAATTAAACCTCTTCAAAGACCCTTAATTTATACCATAAATAAGAGGAAAACTTAGAACGTTGGATAAAAATAAAGACAAAGATGGAAAAAATGAAATTTTAAACAAGCCACTGATTGGCGGATAAATTGGCCAATTGTCTAAAAAAAGGGTCCTAGGGGACCAAAATTTGACAGTTTTTTGGGATTTTAAAAATTCGCACGGGATGGAAACGTAGTCTAATCTTAACACTTTATATATGAAATCTTTGTGAATATGATATTTCGGACTCAACGAAGGAAACAAAAATGACATTTGGGATAACATATACTAATTACATCCCAAAAAAATCATTATTGGAAAGTATATACATTACAACCACTACCAGGGATCCAACCTATCAATCCCAGCTAGTCATAAATGACTTTTGGAAGTTACAAGAACGCTTTAAATATAAGAAAGTCACAAGAATATTAAAAATGATCTCAAGGGTCATTACATGCTGCAACTCATGGTTTGGGTTGTGATTTACATGGTTGTTCATCCACATTCAAAGTCATTTACACGATTCAAAAGTATGACTCGTATAACTAATGTACAACTAGTACTTTGAGTTGTGACTTCTTTGAGAATTTTCAGGCTTCTGGAGAGGTCCTACAAGTTAACAGTATGACTCATGTTCCATATCATTAATCATACTATAACCCATAGGAAATTGAGGGTTCATTTTTTTGTACATGGGTATCGCGAGTCTTTTCCATGACTCATGAACTGAGACCATGAACCATAGAATGACTCGTGGTCCATTGAGGCTAAATTATTAGACTAAATTTTCTGAATAAGTCTAGTTCAAAGCATGGAAAAGGGGTATTACAACAAAAGCAATTTCGGGGAATTTGTTTTGCAAACTCGAGAACTCTTTATGATAAATACTCTATCCAAAACTATATATATGCTTATATAATTATCTTATCAAACTTTCTAAAATCATATCATATGTCTTTACTCAACTTGATTAATCTAAAATCATACTTGCTGTAAAACTAAGCTGAAATCCCATATTGTAATTCATATACAAAGTTCCTTTAGAAAAAATCATATTTTTTTAATAGGGCTTGGTTCCATAAAAAACCTTAAATCATAATTTCCAAAAATGATAATTCTCTGTAATAATATTTCAATAAAATTTGGCTAAGCTTATTGACTCTCCCTTATTTTTGTAAATATTCCACCATCTTAAAATATTTCAAGGATAAATTCCGTTGGGTTTTTCCAAATGCCTAGTTCCCACATCTATATAAGGAACTAGTCTTCAAGAGGATAGGCATGCTCTATAACTCCTCAAATAATTTTTTCTTTGCTTTACTCTTAATAAGCATTGTATCACTTAGTGTATATTGTGTAGATAAAAAAGAAGGGAGGGGAAACTCTAGTGAGGTATATCATAAAAAATACAGTGTTTGATGGGATCTTGACAGACTCAGTAATCATTGTGAGAATATGTCAAGTTCTTTACAGACTTTATAAGATTTGAGTGAATACACTAGGATCCTAATTGACTCAGTAGGATATTATGTATACATTGAGATCCTAACAAACTCAGTAGTTAGTGTGAGGATAAGTTCTTGTATAGGCTTACTATTTGTAGATTGAGTTCTTTTTTAGGCTTAATTATTTTTGAAAAATAAAATAGAGTTATGCAAACTCATTAGAGAAAAAAAAAGAAAAATAGTGGAACCCTCTTGAAACCCAAGGGGACTGGATTAAGTCTAATTTGGAGCCCCATCAGTATAAAAATATTGTCGTAGCTGGTCCCTCCAACCTAAGGGAAAAGAAAAATCTGAAATTCACCACCCCTCTTGCACTTTTAAACAATGCATAAATCAATAAGACTCATTCAATGCTATAGTCTACATACCACATGCAACTGATTACAAGAAGGATAAATGGATGGAGAGTTTATTACCTCAGAAGGAACTAGAGTTAGCAAGAAATAGGTGTGGATATCTACTCATCATGGCTTCCTCTTCTTCCTACATAGCTCCATTAACAAATTGGCTATGCCATAGGACTTTATCTGATGTTGTCTCTTTGTTTTGAAGTTGACTAACTTGTCAGTCCAAGATCTGAACGGGGACCTGTTCATATATTAGGCTGTCTGTAACACTAATACTCTCCAGAAGTACCACTAAGGAAAGGTCCTCCAAGAATTTCCTGAACATGAAGATATGAAAGACCGCATGAACTATTGTATACTCTGGTGGAAGATAAAAGCTTGTAGGAAACATTGTCAACCCTTATAAAAAATTTATAGGGCCCAATATAACACGGACTAAGATTTCCCTTTTTACCAAATCTCAGGAATCCCTTTATAGGAGACACCTTAAAAAATATCCAATCATCAATATCAAAATCGAATGCTGTCTTCCTCATATATGTATAGGATTTCTATTTTCTCTGAGTTTTCTCACTCTCTCCCTAATAAGTTGAACCTTTTAAGTTGCATCATAGACAAGCTTTAGCCTGACCTTCGCTACCACACATATCTCAAACCATTGAATGGGAGACCTACACCTTCTCCCATACAAATACTCAAATGAGGCCAAATGAAGAATAGAGTAATAGTTTTTGTTGTATGTAAACTCTATCAAAGGAAAGTGGTATACCTAACTACCTCTGAAGTCCAATTCCACATACCCTTAGCATGTCCTCTATGATATAAATGGTCACCTCATCCTGACAATCTATCTATGGGAGAAATGCTGTGTTGAGATGAACCTGGGTACCCAGACTCATATAAAATAATCTCCAAAACTATGATATGAACTATATATCTCGGTATAAAATTTTTGTGGCACCTCAAAAGTCACCTAGACTTTGACCCATTAATTATTTGTAGCTTAATTTAAATTTTATGCCTGAATGTGAGCCTAAAAGTGTTCTATCCATTTTTTAGATATAGGGGTTTGGTTTTCATATTTGCAAATCCCTCTAATTTCACTTCTCAATGCAACAAACTGTATGTCATTTGGAGTTTAGAGTAGAAAGTTATGCCCCTTTTTTAAAACCTTGCATCTTTGTGATTCCTTGCAATTCTAGAGTTTGTTGGTGTTATGAGGGATGTAATTGTTTTGTTTTACATTATTGGAGGCCTTTGAAATATTGGAAATCAATACTTCATGTTTACACATGTCTTACATGTTTAGAAACCTCAAAATGTGCCACGGTAGAAAGCTTGACCCGATTACAAACATGCCATATATAAGAGAAGTGTGCATAGAAAATATTCTAGAGTAACTGTGGAAACCACCATGCCACTTTTGGGGAGTTGGAGAAGAACCAACCATGACAGTGTTAGGTGCCATCCGCGACAACAGTCGTGACACCGTTGGGGTCGCATTTACATGTTATTTTTGGTATTTCCCCTATTTTTTGCAATGTTATTTTTTATATTTCCCACCTTTTAAAACATAAATACCATGTTTTTTTGGGTCCTTAATTCCAAGTTATTTAATCCCCAAACACTGATTTAAATTCATTCTACCCTAAATCAAAATAAAAGCCGAGTCTTCTCTCAAATTCACTCAAGAACAATGAGTAGGGTTCTTTTTCAAAAGATCTTTGAGAATATTTTCTCCTAAAATTTCTTCATATATTTCATTCAAATTCATTTATGTGAGATTTAGCAAGGTTTCCTTCCAAGTCTTATGCCTAACTACTCAATTTTTCAATTTATGATTATGACATAGAGATTTTAGGGCGAATCCCATAAATTGTGTTCATGTAATTAATTCATGTATTTTATATAATTTTGTTCATAATTATAAATATATGTGTATGATTATGTTAATGTTGCATAGATTATCATGAAATGAGAAGTTTTTAATGTTTATGAGTTCCTAACACGTATGTGGAGTCTATTTCCATAGTTAGCTATATTTTCAGCAAGTTTCCATTGTTTGAGTTCATGGTTCATGGTCAGTTGTAGAATGAAGTTCATGGTTCAAGATCAGTTGTAAAATGAAATTTATGGTTCATGGTTAATTGTAGAATAAAGTTCATGGTTCATGATCAGTTGTAAAATGAAGGTTATGGTTCATGGTTAATTGTAGAATAAAGTTCATGGTTCATGGTTCATGGTCAGTAGTAGAATGAAGTTCTTAGTCATGGTCAGTTTATGTAATGTAACCTAAGGGTTGGATTTAATATCCTAAGTACAAATCATGAGTCAGTTAACCAAAAGAAGGTTAAGACATGATAATATGAATGTAATATGATAGAGACACGTAGTTTATGAGTTTATGGAACCTTCTGTGGTCAAGATAGACATTGTTGAAGTTCATGGACCCTTATGTGGCCAAGACAAACAGAATCAATTTATGTTCAGTTGATGGTAAGTTTTTGGAGGAGCATTAGCAATGAATGGATTTTGGGGAAAGAGTCCTTATCTCATACCTTGCATATCCAAACACTGGTAAGTTCATGTTTCAAACCAGTGTTAATAGTTCAGGCTTAGTAAATCCACTAGGAAATAATTCATGGCCCTTAGTTTGGAAGGATTGGGACCCCACCTAGAATATGGACATATGTTGGACCTTGTAGCTTTATTCATAAGGTATGTCGATTGTATAACCTCCTATGTCAGTTATATTTCAGTTCAGTGAATTTTGTCAGTTCTTTGATACTTATATCAGTAGAATCAGAAAAGATTTTAGGGTAATAAAGATAAAATAAAAAATTTTATTATATTATTTTCTTATTTCATGTGTATTACTTATTTGAGTCAGTAGGTGGCAGTTGAGATATGTGTTATGCATTCATACATTGTATGTCCATATTCCTATTTATTGATATGACATGTTGCACTAAACCTCTCTTATGAATGGTATATTCAAATGTACTGATTGAATATTTCTTGTGCTGCATGGCTTTTACTTATGTAGGTTTGGGCAACCTTCCAGACATTCGCGTTTGACTTGGACCATTATTCTAGAAGAATTAAAATAAAGTGGTGAGTTCCTATTTGATTTTGGAATATGATAATGTTTTTCTATGTTATTTCATTTGGTTTAGAACTTAGATTTGAGATATTATTATTAACCAATTTTTGGCAAGCTAGGGGCATTATCCTGTCTTACTTTTCAGTATTATCTTAGTAGTGGCATTAGACCAAGATTGGGTAAGACTTAGAAGTTGAGTTTTCATGATTATTCAGCTAACTATTTATTGATTGATATGTGAGTTCCTTGTATGATAATTCTTCCATTGAGATTGACAGATAGAGCTAGGTGTTAACCAAGTGGTTGTTTTAAAGTTGCTAGAGTAACTTAGTGGCTAAGGATGTCTTCCATGCCCGTGAGGGGGGGGCGTGAGCTTTGGGTGTGATAAGATTGGTATTAGATTTTTAGGTTCATAGCGTCCTAGATTATTTCTAAAATCCAAACACTAGGTAGGATCTTAGTTATGGGTATGAACTGCAACATACTTATAACTTAGAGGCTATTGAGCATGTAGGGAACTTTTCCCTTTGTTCATGATTCTATCTCATGCCTTTGATTTTGACTCCTAAATCGTTCCTTTTACATTTCAGGTCATGCCTCTATGATGATCAACCCTCTAGGCTAACAAAATCCAGCAAGATTAGGCTCTACTAGCCTAGAGCCATAGCAGCCACTTACTGAAATCACCACAACAGATCTATACAATATAATACACGTGATAGCTCAGACAGTGTTGGAACATGCTCAACATCTATCTTATTTTCTATAGTACAACTAGTTTCTCTTAATTTAGGAGTTATAAGGCTGAGGGTTAGGGAGTTCTTGAGGTTCAATCCCCAAAGTTATTTGTTTCAAAAGTTGCTGAGGACCCAAAAAACATTATAGAGGAGTTTAAGAGGATTTTTTAGTTGATGAGGGTATTGGAGGTGGATAGAGTAGACTTATATTCTTATAGGTTGAAAGATATTGCTAGGTCTTGGTATGATCTGTGGAAGAAGAATTAAGAGGTAGGAGTGCTTCTTCCTTCTCGAGATGAGTTTAAGAAGGCATTTTTAGATGTATTATTTTTGAGGGAGAAGAGAAAAAAGAAAGTTAGGGTGTTTCTAAGTTTTTATTTGGGCTCTATGACAATGACCGAGTATGGATGAAGTTTACTAACCTCTCTAGGTATGCTCCGCAGATGGTTTCAGACATGCAAAACTGAATGGATATGTAGTGTTGAACCTTTCCCTATATATGATCCAGGAAGGGAGGGAGACTATGTTGACTAATGATATGGACAATGGAAGGATAATGGTTCATCTTGATCAGATTGATAAGGATAAGGCTAGATTAAGGGAGAGTAATCAGAATAAGACGGCTAAGACTAGACAATCCAAGACCAATTAATCCAAGTTAGGTAGTGGTCATAAATAGCGTCAACATCAAACTTCTAGGGGACCAACCCCTTTTTATTTTAGTGTCCTTACTCATAGTTTTAGATAGCCTCAAAATCATAATCCATCTTAGACAATTCATCAGGGAAGTGTAATAGGAGGGCACATTTTTCCTTTGTGCAGTAAGTGTGGTAAGAACCATTTTAGTCGTTGTATTCTTGGGTAGGGTGGGTGTTATAGATATGGTTAGGCAAGTCACACTTTGAGAGATTTCCTATCTAAAGGGTGTTTTAGGTGTTGTAATCCAGATCATCGGATTAGGGAGTGTTCCATAGCCTAGCAGGGAGGCAGAGGTAATGCAGTAGCAGAATTTACAACCCCCTATCCCTAGATCAACAAAGTTCCTCTATTAATATCTGTGGTGGTCAAAACCAGAACTGGTTATATGCTTTTGGTTTTAGATAGAATTAGGAGCATTCTACGGATGTAGTGACATGTATGTTGGACGTGCATGGTGTTAGTGTTTATGCATTATTATACCCAAAGGCTGCTTATCTTTTGCATCCCCTTTTTCTACTAGACGGTTTGGTGTTGACCATGAAGCTTTAAATGAGTCCTTTTTTGTGTTAATTTCGATTGGGGACTTTATAGTGGTTGGGAGAGTCTATCATATTTGTACAATATCTATATTGGGGATGATAGTTCCAGCTGATCTTCATTAGTTAGTCATGATGGGTTTTGATATCATTCTAGGCAAGGACTGGTTGGATTCATGCCATGCTGTGATTGACTGTAGAACTAGAGTTGTTCGTTTTCAATTTCTTGATAAGACTTTCCTCGATTATGAAGGGAGTAGAGATATCCCTAAGGGTTGGTTGATTTCTTACCTTAAGGATAGATTCCACGGGTTGTATATAACATCTATCCTGAGTTCCGGACTCTAAGTGTAAGATTCCAGATATCCAGTTAGTTACAGCTGTAAGGGAGTTTGTATATACATTTCCTAAGGATTTACCTGGAGTTCCTCCTGATACAGAGATAGACTTCGACATAGACATCATTATGGTATCCCAACCTATTTCCATTCCATCTTATAAAATGTTCACTAGCTTAGCTTAGGGATTTTAAAGATCAGTTAGTAGAACTTCTATACAAGGGGTTTATCCTCCCTAGAATGTCTCCTTGGGGTGCCCTTATATAATGATCCTTATGGTCATTTATGATAAATACATGATGTATTGTATTTTAGAGTATTTTGATAGTTTCCCCAAGTAATTTATGACTTAATGGGACTGATAGTTCGGATCCCTGGAGACTCGGTTGAGAAATATCTCAAATTCCCTATTTTAGAGCCTAAAACTAAGTATTCATTGACCAAAGTCAACTTTCCTTCAACACGATCATGGAATTTAATTCTGACAGTTTCGTTAGCTCAAGAATACCAAACAAATTCATGATTGACCTTAAGTTTGTGTTTTTGAGTTTTTATTTGAAAGTTATGCAAAATTATGGATTTGAGTTAAGTTTATAGCCTAAAGAGGAGCTTGAGTAGTAATTTGATGTTCAGAGTGTCGGATCGGAATTCTGATGCTTTCATCAACTTCTAAATTTGTGAACTTAGGCTAGGTTGATGCTTGGTATGGTTCCTAAGGTGTTCTTGCTCGATTCAAGTTGTTTTGTGGAAAGACACTTTTTAGCTTTGGTTAAGGCTTGGTAGGGGTTATATTCACTCAAATAACCTACTATGTCATTTTTGTTGAGTCCGTTGAGTTTGGAATATGTTTTCCACTCAAACAACATATATGGTTTGTCAAATTTGGACTCCGTTTCATTTCTGAACCTCATTTAAAAATTCTGAGAAATTATTATTTTCTAGTGCAGGCATTACCCTTCGCAATCACGATGAGAAATTTCAGTTACTCTTCACGATCGCAACACTTTTGGATGCAATCGTGAAGGGAAAAATTCTTGCCAATCATATAAAGACCCCTGTACGCCCCCAAACTTAATTTTTTTAGCAAAAAAAATTCATTTAAACCTGTTTTTCAGTGTAAAACCTCTCAAACATCATTCCAAGGTTAAGAAAAATTCCCTCATCCTTGTTTTCTGATTTTGTTCGCATTTTGGGTAAGTTTTCTTCATTTCAATTCTCAAGTTTCTCGATTTCCTCCATTAACGAACCCCAATTGATGAAGTTAATAAAATTATATCATAATCCATATTTTATGGCGTAATTTTTCGTTTCCCTAGTATATTTTATTTCTAGTACCATTAATACATCGTAATCCCTTTTGTTTAATTTATAAAGATTGAATCTTTGACCCTGCTAGGGTCAAATCTTTTTGGGCTACTTTGAAGCCCTTCCCAAGCTAGAATTGTGCTAAATTTTAGGGCACGGGTTTCCAATGACATTGGAAACCCCTTGGTAAAATTTATTTTCAGTTTCGGCAAGGGGGCCTCGTAAGCCCTTTTTAGGCCCGATTTTAGGCCCAGTCCAGAACTTAGCATAAAATACATCGTTAGACTAGTATTAACGTATAGAATTCATTGACACAAGTTTCAGATCATTCAAAGATCATTTGATATCATTCGGAGAAATATTCGTGAGATTACAATGCTTTATCTTCGCACGACAGGTAGGCTCCGTGGAGCTATCCCTAGGCTTATAACTTTAATAACTATACTAAATATCATCCTTAGGTTGGTTAGCTAGGTTGTATAGTACCCCCGTACCATTTTTTCATATGTTCCATGTTGATATTGATATTTTGGTACCCGGGTGATTTGGGGCTCGAGACTTAGCATTTGATTAGAGATACCTGTGCGAGGCATAGGCAGTGGATAATTCATTATCATATGCTAATATATATATATACTGTTGATATTCTTTGCATTCATGACACGAGAGGTGGAGCTTAAGGTACCGATGAGAGTGCATTAGGGCTGGTTAGTATCACCTCATATGAGCCATGATGGCTAGTGGAGGATTTGATGATAAAGTTTCATAGAGGCATAAAGAAATAAATAAGGATATTTTAATAATAATAATAATAATATACTAATTAGTTTGTACAGTTTTAGCCTCGATATCATATGAAGCGCCCGGTAACACTATTTTCACTTGTTTTAGTCCAAGCTTTACCTCCTGGAATCAGGAAAAGTATCTTTATACTAATGAATGTTGAGACTTGAGATAGACTCCGTTTAGTAGTGAGTACAGTGCTGGGACTTGAGATCATCGTTGTACGACAGTGAGTACAGCTTTTTGATACATGTGGTACTAGCGGTTGTGGAAACATGATGATATTAATTACTAAGGACCATAGGTGATACTACCATATACATTGGCGTTGAATGTCTAGACTTTTCGAATATGGTTAGTGGATATTATTGATATGAGGCACTAGATATCGGCGGGATAACACTGATATGATATTACTAATATAAGGCACTATGTGCCAGCGGGATAACACTGATATGAGGCACTAGATGCTGATGGGATAACATTATTGCGGGGCACTATATGCCAATATTGATTTAATATGGTTCTGAAAGTGGGATGTGAGGTTCTGATAATGATCATGTGTTTGTTATTTTTCTGCACTTGTTTTCTTCAGTGTACCCCTAGTAGTATGGTGATGCCTACGAGTGAGTTTATTTCTGTGTATGCTGAGCTTCCTTATGGGGGACTTATCAGTGTTTAATTGTTTTACCTTATTATCCGTATTACTATTTAGTTGTCCTTATTGGATACTTTCTATTTCATGTTATGTAGGATTAGTGCTTTACACTCTTATTCAATTATTTATCCTTTCACTTGACGTTACCGGTATACCGATCATGTTCTACTGCTATCTTCTTTGATTTCCATTCATTGTGTTATATTTCACAAATGTTATTGCAAGGATGTCGGGTACGTTTTCTTTCATTGCTTGAGATACTGTTATGT